>JABUQX010079622.1:32500-35000 GCA_015478945.1 Trachelipus rathkii
TATTTTTTTGGATTGACTGGGAATGATACAGATTTGTTTGGCGCGAATCCACACCACGTTAAGAAAATAATATAAAAGTTTATTAACATAGATTGAAGTGGAAGATGAAGAGAGAGAGAGAGAGAGAAGAGAGAGAGAGAGAGAGAGAGAGAGAGAGAGAGAGAGAGAGAGAGAGAGAGAGAGAGAGAGAGAGGCCATTACAAACTTTATATTTTTGTCTAAGAGTGTTTAGTATTCAAATCAAGGCTGCGGGGCCACAATTTCTTTTTTGCCTATTCCGACTAGAGCTCCGGCTCCTACTCGATTTCCGGCTCCGACTCCAAAAACAGCATTTTTAAAATATGTGGCTGTCACGGGCTCGCATCTCCTTTCTTTCATAATAAAAACAAATAAAACTTTCTGGTCCGGCCCCGCGACAGCCGGTCCGCGCTCGCTCTGTAACCCTGATTCAAAGACCCAACTACTTATTACAACAATGGTCACCCTTTACCATCGTTTGAATCTTCAACTACCTGGCGCAATCAGTAGAACGACAGAGTCGCAGGGTCCTGGTTCGAACCCTCGTTCGGATCCTAGGTAGAAATTACCTAGAATAGGGCACGACCCGTGAGCTGTGAACTTTTAAATTAAAAAAAAGAAAAGAAAAAAAACTTGACAATGGGAAGGTGATACTCGAAAAATAAAATTATTTTACTGATTATTTATTTCTTTTTAAATGTTGTTGTTGTTGTTAATTTATTATTATTCTTTTAACTATTATTATTATCATCTATTATTATATTATTATGTATTTATTATTATTATTATTATTATTATTATTATTATTATTATTATTATTATTATTATTATTTTTATTATTATTATTATTAATAATAATAATTACTGATTATTTAATTCTTTTTAAATCTTTTCCTTTCAGTTAATTATTATTATTCTTTTAACTTTTATTATTATTTTATTATTATTATTATTATTATTATTATTATTATTATTATTATTATTATTATTATTATTATTATTATTATTATTATTATTATTATTATTATTATTATTATTATTATTATTATTATTATTATTATTATTATTAATAATAATAATAATAATAATAATAATAATAATAATAATAATAATAATAATAATAATAATAATAATAATAATAATAATAATATAATATAATAATACATAATAATAAAAATAATAATAATAATAATAATTAAATAGTGGCTATTAGTTTGCTTAAACTTTGATGATGATGATGTTCTGCATATGTATTTTACATGTACTAACGTTTCCTGTTACAGGCATTGTATAACTTCATACCGACGAAATTGTTTAAATTCATCCTGGTGTGTTTTATTTAATTTCCTGAGAGTGAGTACACGTTTATTGAGCATAAATACTATAATTGATTTCCAAATACAACTATAGGGGTCAAAATAAGTCACGGTCACCTTGTTTGTAAAAAGTGTACCGAACATCTGCAGGAATGGACCAACGGAAAAAAGAGGTGCCTGAAATTAGGTACAACAATGATATGGAAAGAACTGACAAATCGCATTGTTACTGGTAATTTCGTTTGGTGAATATAAGGGACAAGAATAGACGTAATTAGAGTAAATGGACATATTCCAACATAGACTCCACTAGACGGTTTGTCGTACATTCAGATGAGATACCTGCCCCAATCATTTAACCTATCTTGCAAAGCTACCTCAAGTGAGGATAAAAAGAAGAAAGCTGCAAACAAAATGATAATGATTTCGAAGGCTCGTCATCAGTTGCAGAAGGTTTTAACCAACAAGAATTGAATAATCTTGTAAGGAATTTCAGTCTTTTAAAGAAATCTTCTTAATTGTTAGCTTCCAGGCTTGGAGAACAAATTTATTGTTATCTGAAACCAAAATGTGAAACCAAAAAAATTTACTGCCATTTTTTATTTTTATTTCAAAAGAGAATAATTTGCTTTCTGTAACAATTTGCGAGGATTGCTGATGAAGCTGGATATATCGGAATACACATCAAGTGAACGGCAGGTACTCATAGACACCTTCAAAAGGAGCTTTAAATACTTTTCTTCTACATAACGGTAATTGGTCATTCAGTCGTGCGAGTGAAGACATGAAACAGTCGCCATAGTCCTAAAAAGATATATCAAACCTCCAATGAGTGATCTATGTGTATATCAATATAGTGAGTTTTCTTCTAGACTAGTAGGGCGTGTACACCAAATATCCTGTCTGTGTTTCACATTTTTCTAGGACAGTAGAGCGAAGGAAGAACACTGGGTGAGTAGGCATTGGCCACTTAGAGAAAACATGGTAGCTGAAGAAGATTTTTATCAAAAATCCTTTGGTTGACAGGGAAAACATCATATTGCCACCACTGCATATCAAGCTAGGTTTGATAAAACAATTTGTAAATAAATGCTTTGAGCGTTTTAGCGCTGATCATGTAAAATCTATAAAGCAGGTATTTTAGATGGACTACAAAATTCTGTAAC
>JABUQX010079622.1:37500-58279 GCA_015478945.1 Trachelipus rathkii
TAATAATAATAATAAATAAGAGAAGAAAGAAGAAGAAGAAGAAGAACGAAGAAGAAGAAGAAGAAAAGAAGAAGAAGGAAGAAGAAGAAAAGAAGAGAAAAGAAGAAGAAAGAATAAGATAATAATAAAATAATAATAATAATAATGTATAATAATAATATATAATAATAATAATAATGATATGATATAATAATAATATGAATAATATAATATATATAATAATAATCATAATAATATAATAATCAATAATATAATAATAAATAATAATAATAATATAATAATCGTATCACTTAAAATAAAATAATGTAATAAATAATAAAATAATATTAATAAATATACATCATGATTTCATGATATCAAAAGACGTAATATTAAAGTATTATTATAGATACAAAAGCATAGCACAAATATTCTTAATACTCTGGGCTACTATTTATTATATACTATATATTATATATATATATATAGTATATATATAATTGATATATGTGTATACTATATAGTATTATATATAATATATATATATATATATCTATATATATATATATATACGTACATATATATATATATTATATATATATATATTATATTATATATTATGCCATGACAGACAGACGACAGACAGACAGACAGACAGACACGACTCACACACACACACCACACAACACACACACATCACACACACACACACACACACACACACACACACACACACACAGAATTTAAAGGAAGAAGATTTTGTTATCTTTTAAGGAGGTCTTTAGAAATGATTTTTGATTCCCATTAGAAAGGGAACAAACAGGAAGGGTGTGTGGGTCATGACCTTCGGGATTTATGCCCACTTAACCACGTAAAAATCTTATGCCAATTCGTTTATCTTTTTGATTCTTATATTTATTTATTTTTTTATTCATTTATTCAAAATAAAGAGGACAGGGTTGAATAAGATGGAGGAAAGGATATTCATAGATGGATTGTTTGCTTTGAGACTAAACTGAAGAAATATAGAATTATTATTTGCTTCCTGTTATTGAGAAAGACCTTCTAAGGATTATTAGGGAGAAACTCTTAAAAAAAAAGTAGGGAATTTTGATAAGTATTTTAGATAAATAGGTTAAGAATGTTAAATATTTTTCATTAAAGTTGGAGTAATACTGGAGAATATGGAGTTAAGGTTGTAGCATGAATGTTATGTTTTTTAAGATGCGTAATATCTTTTTAGATTAAGATAAGTAAAAGCTATCATAAAAGGCAAAAGTACTGCATAAATTTTTTCATACAGTGTACTATAAAATTAAAGTAAAGATAACAAATAATACAATTACTCTTCCTTTTTCATGATGAGGTAGCACTTGGTAAAACAATGGAAAACCTTTTAAATTGATGTTTATACATTTCAGCAGTTTACAAACATTAAAAATTTGAAAAACTTGGTAAGTACATGATTTGAAATAGTAAGTGTGGTTACCATTCTAGAAAACTCGCTCAATTTTGACTTTTCTTTTTTAATGTTTAAAGAGAAATTTGTTTGTCAAAGTAATCATGAAGAAGAAGAAGAAGAAGAAGAAGAAGAAGAAGAAGAAGAAGAAGAAGAAGAAGAAGAAGAAGAAGAAGAAATTTAAATATTTGGTGAATTATAGTAATATAATTTTTAAAAAGTTTAAAAACTTATCTTCATAGTATACATAAATTAAAATAAAATTTATGGAAACACCTCATAGAATCTGAAATGAAGTGAATAGATTTGAATAACGTCACCAATAACCTGTACATATTCTCTTCCTTCAGACTGTAAAGTAAGTGACATGTTCATGTTACTATTCTAAGAGGAAATGCAAAAGACAGCAGGAGAGAAAGTGAAAGCAGCAGGACGGAAGACTTACTTTCATTCATAAGATAATAAATAATTCAAAGGAAACGTCTATAAGGAATTGATCTGTCTCCGAGAGATTTAAACTTTGAGTCTTATATAAATATATAAAAATATATATATTATATTCTTTCTATGTTTCTAGAGGAAAGAATAATATATATAATATCTATATATATTATATATTATATATATTATTTATATATCATAATTCAAAAATAATTCTAACAGAAAGAACAGAATTAAAAAACTCATATATATATATATATTATAAATATTAATATACTACTATATATATATAATATATTATTTATCTATATAAGTATATATATTTATATATATATATATTTATATTATATATTTTATATATATTTATATACTATATATATATATATATATAATATTTATATATATATATATATATATATAATAATATATATATATTTTATATATATATTATATATATATATATTAATATATATATATATGATTATATAGTATCTATATATATATAAGTATATATATATGATAATATGATCATTAGTTATATATATTATATAGTATTAAATATATATTATATATGGTATAGGATAGTGTATGGTAGTGATGTATATATAGCACTATTGATAGTCGAGTTAGTATATCTAGTTAGTGTAGTATATATAAGCGTAGATTTATGATAAGCTTATATAGTATGTGGATTATGATATAGTATAGGTGAAGTTGTGGTTATTAATGATATATACGAGCGTTGGTAAACCTCCGCGCGGGCTACTCTCGCTAACTAGTAACGGCGTTTCTCAGAGATATTGTTTTCCACACCATAGCGGGCCGGAACAGAGATCCCTTCGAATAGAATGTCCTCAAAACTATTTCTAATGGTACCGTCCATGTGCCGAAGCGTCTAGCAGGAACCATCTTGTTCGGTTAATTGTGCCTGAGAGGGACATCTACGCACGTGGGGGGGATGGGAGCCTTATGAGATTTTATATTTATATTCCTGGAGGGAGGGGGAGGGTGCCCAGAGCGTAAACGGGACAGCATTACTTTGGTTTGACGGTCGAAGTTTGTTCTGTTTTTCGGGCGATGTGCCTGAGTATGGTACTATTGGAAATGCGGAGATCGTTCTTTGGGTTAACTGGTGAGGGTTGTATAATATACTATATATATATATATATATATACACATATATAATATATTATATATTATATACTATATATATATATATATAAATATATATAATATTATATAATATATATAGTATATATATATATATATATTATATATATATATATATATAATTGAATAAAAATTATCGTGCAGTAAATCATAATTATAACTAAACTTCAAAAATTAATTCATTCCAAAGCAGAACTAGGACTCCGACGACTGAATACGGATTGTTTCAAATGTTTTTGCCTTTTTGATCATGAATCAGAGATCGTTTTTTAGTCAGGGGGTTTCAAACCTTTTTAGCTAAGGCCCACACTGATTCTTCATTTAAGTCCCCAAGGGCCAAGATCTAGGTAGGTCGTCATACCAAAAGTTTGAATTCGAAGCGACATGTGCGATCTGAAAAGCGAAATTGTAGTGCGACTAGTGTGTTTTGTGACTATGGTTTATTGCGTGTTGTTTATTTGTGAGTGTTTAATTTAATTAAAAATGTTTTAAAGATAAGAAACCAGTTACATTCAATCGATAAAGCTAGTACATACTAAAACGGCAGTTACAGCCCCTGACGCAATGCCAAAGCGAGGTTCCAGGTTAGCAACTGGTCGGGTGGGGAGAATGTGAGCTATTCTGTCCTTGGGCTCGGGTTAATTGAGTACACCCCTTCCTAAATTAGGGCTCTGCCGTGACGCTTGGTGTTTATTATATTATATGATTATCTTTTCTCAATATATAATATATATAAAAGTATATATATAGTATATAATAATTATGAGTATAATATATATATAATTGATATATATATATTGTATATATATATATATTATTTGACAATGTCCTAAGTGGATTATAAAGAGAAATGGGATTTTTAAATTATTTGATTTGAGGGATTTTTTACGAATTTTCTTAATTTTCCCATTAAATAAAAAGAATTGTAATATTTATATCTAAATGAACTAAAAATTATATATATTCGATATAATTATTATATATATAATATCTAATATATATAATTATATATATATATATATATTTTATTGTATATATATATATTATATATATATTATTCAAATTAATTTGTTCGCGCGCGCAGTGCGTGTAAGTTGTTACACGGCACATGCTCGCTCTCAGCACGCAGATTTGGAGCTAGCGCTTTAGGAGCGATCTGCATGTATTACGCAACCTGCTGTGCGCATATACGCCTATATTATTCTTTAGTTTTTAATTTTATTTAACTTCATTAACACCTAATGAAAAAATAATTTAAATACAATACAAAATAATTTTGAAAATGAAAAAAAAATCTCATATAAGACATAATAAAAAGAACACAGAAATCCAACATTCTGAAAATTCACAAACTTAGTTTTAAATAAATAATCTTTTATTTCTGATTTTTCCTGGATCATAAAATGCATTTCTTTTTTTTATCCATTTAATATTTAATTTACATATTATATATTATTATAATATATATATATATATATATATATATATATATATAATATATATATATATTATATATATATATAATAATATATATGGGGGGCCCGTTATGGGGGGGAGGGTAAGGGCATGGCCCTTCCATAGATTTTTCCACCTCCAAGAACCTTTCCCAACTTAAATTTTTTAGAACCACGTTAAACGATAATATATATATATATATATATAATCATATATTTATAATATATATATTATATATATATATATATATATATATAATATCTTATATATATAATATATATATATATATAATATATCTATATATATAATATATATATATATATATGGCTCTATTTTTTTTTATCTTGAGATACCAATATCAAAGATGAATTAAGGTTTGACTTATTAACGAAACCATACAACCAACCATTACTCACATTTTTAAATGTTGAAGAGGGAGAGAAAGAATCCTTTTCTTAATGAATGCTAGGATCTGGCAACAATTCTTGGCTAGCGTAACACATTCTAAAATATTGAAAGGTGTTTTTAAGTTGTGTGACTTATTTAGACCTTCTATCAAAGAAGGTATATTTGGCTCATTTATCGTAAAACCATTTAGAAAATATTAAGACATGCATTCACGCTGCTAAAAACATGTATTCAGATGGCATAAAGATAACTCGTAAACGCAAAGATTTCAAACGAATTATATAAAAATAAGCGTGTTAGTGTAACTGAGAACTGCCCTGTTTTGCTGAGCATTATTTATTCAACATAATAGCAAAAAATTGTCCATAATTTCTACTTTATTTTTTGTGCAACCATGCATGTCGGTATTCGAGTCGCAATGTAAGATCGCGGCATTTTTTCCGCATCTGCTTAAATTCAGCTAGAGCTGGAGTGTCGTTCTTCTGGAACAATACACATCACATATGATTCCAAATAAAATTATATTTATTTAATGTTATTAGTTTTCTGCTTAGCATCTTGTTAATGAAGCAAACAATTGTGAATATTATTTCTCCCTTAAGCAAGACAAGACAACAGACCCCCCCCCCCCATATTCCCCCCTTTCCCCCCCGGGGGGGACCAAAGAACCAGAACCTATGCTGATTGATGCTCGCTTCATTGAATAACGGGTCTCCGATGTACGTGAAGAATTTTCTAGGCTTTACTCTTCTTAAAAAACTGAAAGCTGAAAATATAGCAAGAGCTAATAATGTCTACACAACGATATATATATATATATATATATATAATTCTATATATATAATATATAATTATATATATATATATATATATAATGATATAATATATATATATAAATATATATATATATATATTATTATTATATATATATATATAATATATTATATATAGAAGCAAACCTATTGACTGGGGTTTGATTGGTGGCCTCCACTATGGCTATCAAGAAAATGGAGTTTCAAAAAGTTTAACTAGATTATACCATTAAGCCTGGGTTCCGATTGTTTGCTCCATATGTTTTAAATTTAGTAATTAATGACCTAAATGCTGTTCCAGAATTTCGAAACACTGTTGGAATTGTAAAACAATTTATAAAATTATTCCGTGAAAGTACGTCACGTAGAAATTTGGTAGCAAATAATACCGATAAAAGTTAAAATTATGCAGTCTCTTTTAAAAGGAATTTTTAAAAAATCTTAGAATATTTGTGAAGATTTTTCATTACCACGTACAGTATCCAAAAGATTCCCAGCCTCAGGGACATCAGAAAGATCTGCTGAGGATTGATTCAGAGTTTCACCATTTACACCTTACCTTGATTCTTCATTTCATCTCTGACTATCAAATTTTCGGAACATAATATAACATCTACCTTTCTTTGCATTTTGCGCCCAGTTAGAATAAGAAAATTAGCCAAATCGGAATATTTAAAATAAAAAATTGAACCCGTTATAACTGAATATAAATAACATTAACAACCAAATTGGTGAAGCATAATCTTTGTTTAATTTCTGGAAGGAATCAAATAGGGAACAAATAGATGAGAAAATGAGTTACAGCACATTACTACAAAATCATTGCACATTTTTCCCAGCAGTTGCACAAGCTATCACAGTACATTTCACACTTTCCACCAAACTACTTGTGCAATTGAAAGATCGTTTTAGTACCTTTAGATGTGAAATAAAACGTGGCTAAGGTCACTTTTCACGAAGATTAAATGAGCTATGTTTACTAAGCATTCACGGGGAAAAGTTGCACGTCAAAAACCCAGTTGGTAGAAGATATTATAACTGATTTTGAGAAAGAAAAAAGGATTATTAAATTCTTATTTTCAAACTAAAAAGGAAACACTATTTAATATAATATGACTTCTTACTAGTTATACTCATTTTAAAATAAAACTTTTCGAAATATGAATATTTATAATATTGTCTTTATGTGTGGATTTATAATTGCTTTTTTCAAAGTCACTTAGCATTGGTATGATTATATATTATTATATATATAATATTTATAATATAATATATAATATATATATATATATATTATTATATATATATATATATTATATATATATATATATATATTATATAAAAAAATGCAAATTGGCCCCCTCTTAAAATTGTTGCTCTAGCGGCGGCCCAATGTATCTATATATATTAATATATATATCATATTATATATATATATATATTATATATATATATATATATATTATTATATATATAATATATATATATACATATATATATATATAATTCATATGATATATATATATGAACCAATGATCTTAATTGTTATGACACAATTAATTTAATCACCCAAGCTCATCTGATGATAAAAGTGGGTAGTAAGGAAACTTCTTTTTATTCTTTATTAACATCATTGAATTTGGATCACCAACGAAAGATAGTTTCATTTTTTAATAGGTTCGATGATTAATGAAGGCCCAGATCTGTTATTATTTCTTCATTAAGAAAATTATTACAAGAGATCACTATAATAGGATTTTATTATGAAATATATTCTCTATATTATGATCACTTGTTGGCAAGTGTAAGCAGAAAGGTATGACCAAATAAATCAAATTCTTTCCAACTTAGATTATTAACCTCACTCTTAATAAAAATCACAATATGTTTTATATTATATTTAACTTATATAATTCACGAGGTCAGGGTTAGTGCCTTGCCTTCTCAGTCAAAGGTGGTGTTTAGATTGCCCGTTTCCTTTTCCCCTAAAGAATAACATTTTGATTGTTTAGTTTAATTTTAAATAATAATAAAAAATGAAAACAGTCACTTGCATGGTCTTATATCATGTAGGAAAATTTGTTTACATAAATGCACATAACCTTCTAAGAGGCATTGGGTACAAGTTATTAACAGGTGCGTACCAGAAATACGCACAAAAAGTGCTTTGGCTACACATTACAACTATTTTCTCTACACACTGAATTTTATTATTTATTGACCTTGGTACAGTGGTGATCTTACAAGTAGACGAATACCCAGCATACTTACATTAATTTTAATGTTTTATTAATTGTTTTCATAATACAGAGAAGGTAATATTTACCCCATTTTCCTCTCTTAAAATTTAAGTTTTTTTTTTAACAAAATTTATTTTACAATTTTTCAAAGTTGTTAGATTGTTCCGTAGAGTTTGTTCCTCTATTCGCACAATTCCTTCAACTTTTTTTTTTTTTTTTTTTTTTTTTTTTTTGTTTGTGTGTGTGTAGGTGTGTTGTGTGCTGTGTGTGTGTGTGTGTGTTGCTGTGTGTGTTGTGTGTGTGTTGTAGTTGGCCGGCACTATCATGACGTCAGCCGTCTTCTTAAAGGAGGGATATAATTTAGTATAAAATTTACATTTATTGTATTTTCTGTCAGAGAGGAACTTTCATGATCTAATTATCAAAATTAATAATTAACACAAAAAAATTTAACAACCAGAATTCCATATACATACATTTTTTTCCGGTCACAAAGACCTCAACATTAGGTGTTGTTATGAAAATAATATAATTTGTTACATGATCAATCTATTTTTACATTTCTTTCTTAGAAGGGGGATTTTATCACCTAGTTAACGGAAAGAAAACTTGTGGTACCCGTTTTATAAAAAAAAAAAAAATATATAAAAAATAAATTTTCGTTTTTTATAATAAAAATCTTAACTTCCTATTCCTCCTCTTTTGCTCTTTTTATTTTGGGGGGAGAAGTGAGAATTAGATGTAATAGATCGACTCTCATCGTCATGAATAAGTTCCCTCTAACTTGTAATTTTTAGGAAAAGGTCCCTTTTTCCTTTACAAATCAGTTCTTAAACTATTAAGTCAAGGTAAATCTACTAAATTATCATCATTTAAAATATTAATAATTAAGTAGAGGAGTTCAGATGTAATAAACATTCTTAATTAAGGATAATTAAAACTCAAGCAAGCACTATTTTTTTAAAAATAATATTATACCTTATTTGATAGAGTAGCCATGAGCGTGAGGGGAGACGACGATAGCTGCACCAGCCTCTCTCTGTGATTTAACTTTCTACCCCACTTATTGAGGGATTTACGGTATTTCTTGAGATGAAGACGAAGATCGGGCAGCTTTGGGAGTAATATTTGATGTAAACTTCTCCTTCCCACCCTTAAGAAACTCTCATACTAACCCAAGTTTCAGGCCTCTTCTTCAGCATTGCGATTTTTTTTGTTTAGTGATATTTTGAAAGGCCTCTTTGGTTTCAATGGATAACGACTTTTTAAAAAACAATTTCTTCACGTTATAAACTTACACTGATAGTTTGAGCTGTACCTTCTCAAGACATGATTTTTAATCATACAATTAAACACATTTCACTTGGGTTAGTTATTTTTCACTTTCTAATTATCATCGCTGTTAATATTTTTAATTAGCTGGGTATCAGAAGGATTTGGGGGTGGGGTGTCACGAGGGGTTCACCAGAATAGGAACCAAGATCTTAATTGTTATGATACAATTAATTTAATGACCCAGGCTCATACTGATATTAAAGGGTGATGTAAAGAAAGTCTCTTCTTTTTATTCTCTATTAACATGACTATATTCAGAACACCAACAAAAAAAATAATTTTCTTTTTTAATAAGCTCAATGATTAACGAAGGCCCGGACCTGTAATTATTTCCTAATTAAGAAAATTATTAGAAGAGATCCCTATAATGGGCTTTTATTATATAATATTTATTGTATTATGATCATTTGTATTCGAGTGTAAACAGAAATGTATGACCAAAGAAGTCAAATTCTTTCTAATTAAGAATATTAATCTCTCTCTTATATGATAATCACAATCTGTTTTATATTATATTTTACATAATTCTCGAAGAAAGGGTCAGTGCCCTGCCTTCTCAGTCAAAGGTGGTATTCAGACTGCCTGTTTCCTTTTCAAGTATTTTGCGAAAAATCTCTGATGGTTTTAAGGAATTACATTATGATTAGTTAGTTTAATTTTAAATAATAAAAAAACTAAAAACAGTCACTTGCATGATTTTATAACATGTAGGAAAATTTAGTTTACATAAATACACATAACCTTCTTAGAGGCATTGGGTACAAGTTCTTAACAGGTGTGTACCAGAAATACGCACATAAAGTGCCTTGGTTACACATTACAACTATTTTCTCTACATACTGAGTTTTATTAGGACCGAGAGTCAAGATTTGACCTTGGTATATATATATATATATATATATATATATATATATTATATATATATATTATATTATAAATATATTTAAAGTTTTATATATATTTTATATATATATTATACAATATATTATGATATATATATATATATATATATCATATATATGATATATATATATATATATATATATATATATATATATTTATATTGACAACACGAATATGAAACGTGATTAGCATTATGTTCCTTATTATTATTATTTATTATTAAGGCTTTTTTATTATTATTATAATTAATGTACTAGAAGAGACCATTATTCCTGTATTATCATTTACTTGTGAGGATTTTTGGTCTTTTCTGGATTTGAAAAAGGCCAAACTTGGCAACTTTGGGTTTTGTTGGGGGATTTTAATTTTACTTTGTATAATTGTGATTTTTTTTCTTATTAATATTTAGTTTTACGCGATCAAGAACATTCCTTTTTAAAGAGACTGCTCTAGACATACTAAGCAATTGGTCTAGTCCTCACTGTAGAGACCCTCTCCATTACCCTCCCCCTCCCCAGAGTCCCGTACCCCTAAGTTATTCCATGATAGTCTGCTACGGCTTTCCTGCAAAAATACGGTTCTCCTTGCCCGACTATCTGGAAATGCCCCTCTAAAAATATTACAGTCGATCTTTTTATTACTTCCTTTTGTCCACCGATATCAGCATATTTATATCTAAATGTCTTTGTATGTTGGGTTCGATTCACTATTCTGGAGCCGATACTCATCTATCATAGATATAGCGTCCGGGATAAACAATAAACCTTCGATTGGGCGTGAAAGGAGGTATTGTTTCTTAAAAGTTTGGTCATTTGATACAGAGGAAGAAGCTGTGCTTTAATTTCCTTAAATTTAAACAAATTTAATCACTTATTCTTCAGAACGGTTGTGTGCTGAAGAATGATTAAAATTAACCTGTAGTTTGGTTAAATTTGCTTACAGGATTGTCCATCGGTTATATTTAATACAATTTTGAAGTGAAGACTTTATGCGTAAATTGTTAGATTCATAAATTGAAATAATTGATAAAATTTTAATTTACACTAGAAAATTTAAGCTCCTCTTCTCCCTGTAAGACCCGCGATTGTTTCATATTAAAATTACTAGTGATTGAGGACCTGATGTTGTATTGAATAAAAAATGAAGAAAGGTATTTGCCGTTTTATTTTACCTTCCCGAGTGTTTAAGCTAATTATTTTTTCATTTTTTGATTTTTTTTTCCTTTCTTCCTTCCTTCCTTAGTTTTGTTTGCCTTTATAAAGTTTCCCAAATTAAATAAACTAAGTAGGTTTCATAAATTCTAACGATTTTGCGCAATCGCGAGCACCTCATTTTGAAAGAAGATTTAAAAAGGATTATACTATAATCAACTATTGCGAAATTAATATTAAAACGGGATGAGAGCTACCATCGTCCGTCTACCTTAGCAATGCGCACCTGATTATACTATAATATATATATTATATATACTATATATATAATATATATAATATATATCATATATATATATATATATATATAATATATATATATATATATAATATCATCAATATAGTCGTCTACCTTGCATATATATATATATATATATATATATATATCTTCATCTTAATTTTTATTCCCAAGACTGGGAGTAAGGTGCGTGAAAAGCATCGGAAAAGAAAAGTAGTAGAAGAATATGACTCGAAAAGAAGGCCCATCCTTACCGCCCCCCTCTGAACCATTAATTAGTAAGAACTCGTCGCAGTCAGGAAATCCACCCTAAAGCTTCACGGAACCGCGACGGACCCTCACCATGGTAAATCGTCAGTGTAAGGGTTCATCCCTTAGCCCAGGTGGGCCACAAAAATACCCCCTCACAAAACCCCGCCATTCACTCCTATTATGCACCTTTATTCTGGCCTCTGCCAAACTCACATTTCTCTCCTTCAGACATTCGTTCACCGACTCAATCCACTTTTTCTTCGGTCTCCCAGCCGGTCTGTTCCCAGCACACTCGCCACTATACATCCGCTTAAACAACCGACTATCATTCATCCTTTCCACATGACCAAACCATCTCAAAAACTTCCATTTATTCTCTCGGTTATCCCTTTCTTCACACCACACAACTCTCTAATACATTCATTCCTCATTTTATCAATTCTTCTCACACCTAGCACTCCCCTAAGATTGTCCATCTGACATTGAACTTTAGATCTATACTTCTTATTCCAGACTATAGTCTCACTACTATACAATAACACAGGTAACAACATACCCTCATGTAAGACCCTAGCGCACTCAAGACTTAGTCCCTTTACATTCACCAATGATTTAATTGCACAAGCCATCTTCCTGCCATTCACAACTTACCTACTAAGTACACTCTGCATTATCCGTTCCCTTCTCATCCAACATATACCCTAAATATTTAAACTCAGACATTTGTTCCAGCTGCTCACCATCTAACATAACTTCACACTGAGGACTATCCTCACTCACAACCATAACCTTACTCTTATCTACGTTTACTTTCAAACTCCTTTTACACACCCTGCCAAATCTCTTTACCAATCCTCTCAAACTCTTCATATTCGTCAAACAAAACCAAATCATCCGCATATAATAGGTAAGGCACCCTCCACTCATCTCCATTCTCCATCATTCTAACACCATTTCCTGCCACCCCAACCTCTAATTCTTTCATCCATATACAAATTGAATAACCAAGGAGACACATAACACACCCTGCCTCACTCCGTTATTAATATCTAAACCAATTCCTTTTGACACCAATTTATGTCTTACACACGCTTAACTTCGTCCAATACACATACTTTTGATTACCATTCAAGAAGCCTACCACCACACCATATATCATTAACACCTGCCATATAGCTTCCCTATTAACCCTATCGTACGCCTATTGCAAACCCATAAAATCGAAATACAATTTATTATTATTCCTCATTTTCTCAATCATTTGTTTAAATGTAAAGATTTGATCCACACATCCAATAGCTCACTCCTAAACGCACCTTTGTTCTCACCATCAAAGTCCTTCACTCTCACACTTCGACGCACTCTTTCGAACCAAAATACCAGTATATATCTTCACTACAACACTCGATAAACTTACTTCACTGCAATCTATAATTCCTAGAGTTCCCCTTATCTACCTTACCCTTATATAAGTGTAGGTTAGGGTACTATCACTGCTCTCTCTCCAATCCTTGAGAACTACAACCTATATAACGCTATGACTTCACATTCCAATTCAATCTAACCATCTCGCATACGAGGTCTTGTCATTTCAATCATACCAGTTATCATCCATCATAAATCAACCTGACAGATTATCCATTCATATATCAACTATTACACTCACTTCTAAATCACCAATTATACCTACTTGCTAGAATAACCTCAAATCCACACAACCTCTATATCATATATATATATATATAATATATATATATATATATATATATATATATATATATATATATATATATATTATATATATATAATATATACTATAATATAATATATTACTACACTATATAATCATATACTATATATCCAATAATTATATATATATATATATAAATATATTATATATAATATATTATATATTTATTTTTATATATTACTGGAGATATGGTTAAAACTTGTTCAAGATGCGTTTATTCCCGAGTACACAAAAGTGGCACCAATGTTACATGAGAAATCTATTGCATTGTTCCTCAATCTTTCCTTGATGGGTTCGAGATTTGAATGTGGATAAAAACCCTTCGACATAAAGCTGTGTCGTGCAATGTATGAGAAGGTGTTGAATTGAAAGTAGGGTTCAGAAACGAAATCAATCGAATGGGAGGGTTGTTTGTTTCTACTTGTAGGAGGGGACGTATGGCCTATAGAAATTCGATCCAGTGACATCATTTTACGGTAACTGCAGCAATACGAAGAGCTATTCAAAATGATGTGTTTAATACTATGGATCGTAGCTCCTCCGTCACCAGTCTTCCATCATTCTTGTCAACAAATCTTGAATCTTTGACGAATCTAAGGAAGTTATTCTGAACGGTCTTGCCTAAAGAGAGAGAGACTGTTTTGTCTTTCACGTCAACTTTCATTTTTGCCTTGCATGCCAACCTAGAATGGAATCCAACAGATTGTTACCAACTTTTTATCGGAATGTAGTTAAAAAACACCGTTTGGCAAGTAATATGTTAATGATTCTTGTAGTTTAAATTCTCAACATTGGAAAAGCAAACGATCGAGGAACGGTATATATGACTATTGAGTTCTAGTTGTTGCAAGAACGAAAGATTAATAGGGAGTGTATGAGAGACTGCGATCGGAAAACATTTGATGTTCCCACTACCCCTTATTTGAACCTATCCGTATAAAATAAAATTTATGTTATGTGCTTGACAAAATGGAAGTAGAATTCAGCCTTCATCTTGGCTCGGTGGGTAGGGTTCTAGGTATATATGGAAAATTCGAAACAGAACCTCGAGATTTAAAATTGCCAGAGAGCATTATTACAATGTATATTGCAGTACTTTCTGCTATCACCAGTGATTACCTAATGCATCTGCGATAATTTCTAGAGCCTATATTGTATCTAATTTCAGGGTCTTGGCGAAATTTTTTGTAGCAACTTTCCATGCAGAAGTAAATAAAAGAGTCCAAGAGGACCAGCTTTTGTGCTCGGTCATGTGTTACGCACGCACGATGAATGAATGATATTGATACCATGCCCACCTCAACCTTATACACACACGGATTTGCCAGATACAACCTTGCATTAGGAATGTAATAGCCCTCACCTACTTCTACACGATAAGGGAAAGAGAGGTAATAAACCCTTAGCCCAAATGTCAGTACTGTCAAATCAGTCAACGCTCACCTCAAATTAGTTCATCTCTTTGTACACCCATTCTCAACCTATTTTTGGTCACAGCTTTCTTAGGGTTCTCCGGTCTTAGGACCCCCTATCAAACAATCTGCAACACGAACAGATGTTCAAAAAATAAAACAAATCATTTATTAATATTCGATCACCAAGATAGCTTGAACCGAACATATCTGACCTACTGGACAAAACTTAAGAAAATGCGGAATAAATTTAAAGCCCATCATGCCTAATGCGACCTAGTTTGAGCTTGGTGCTTTTCTGCACGTTTGAGAATTTCCGGCACCATATTAGATAACAAAGTCGCCTCTTACGTTGCTATTTCAATTCCGTGACTGGATTTTATAAGCAAGAATAGCCAAAATAACTACTATTTCGTGGGAATTATAGTATATGGGATCGTAGAAAAATAGTGTCGATTAATTATATATATATATAGTATATATATATATATATATTATATATATATTATATATATATATATATATATATGTATATATAATATATTATATAACTTATATAACCCATATATACTTATAATTATATATATATATGGTAAAGTTGCATAATAAAAGAAAGAAATATACTTTTAAACTTTTCAAAGAACTTTATTTAGAATTAAAGTTTCATAAATATAATTTTGAACTTGAAAATCATCGGGATTTTTTTTTTTTTTTTCATTTATTCATTGGAAATATTTAGAAAGTTTTTTTTTCACATTTAGGGGGCTTGAGCCGACCGGGGACAGAGGGAGATGAAGTCACTCCCCGTCGTCCACCGGGAGGCCGAGAGACCCCGACTCCTGCCATCTTTGCGGTTTACCTCTATGGTAATTCGCTTTAGTTAAAGAATACCATAGCTGTAAAGGGAATAAAATTATTCTTTTTTTCAACTAAAGGAATACCCATAGGGTAAACCGCCAAAAGATGGCTCGAGTCGGGGTCTCTCGGCCTCCCGGCGGACGACGGGGGGGACGAACCCCTCGTCGGCTCGAGCCCCCTAAATGGAGAAAATAAAAAAGAAAACTAAATATTTCCTATGAATAAATGCAAAAAAAAAAATATAGATATATATAAAATTCTGAAATTGAATATTTTTGTATACTAAAAAAAATTGTTTTTACTGGTAGGCGTTGCCGTTTCCATAGTTACATGATGTCCCCTCTTTAGTACATCTGACCTAAATACTATATATACATATTATATAGTATATATATATATATATATATATATATATATATATTATATGATATATATAATATACTATATATATATATATTTTAAGTTTCCCAATAAAAAAAAGATAACTTATAATATGGTGAAACAGAAAAAGTTTAAAGCTAATGTGCAACAGTTTGAGTTGTTTCACAATCTCTCGGACCGTAAAATTGCAGACACAATTTTCCGTATTGGAAATATAAAGTAAATATATACATTCTTATTTATTTTAACAAATAATTACAGCTATGACTTTTATTAGGCTTAACAATATATTTAAATGAACATTTTAATCTATAAAGTTCTATTGAAAGCTGATTAGATTTTTTCTTATATTATGACTTACACACACACATACCTCATATAAAAATTAATATACGTACAAATTACAAATCTATACTAATAATCTAATATATATATATATATTATATATATATACTATATAATATATTATATATATACGACAATATAATCAAAATACCTTAATGAACATATATCAATTATAACTTATATCTAATATATATATATAATTCTAATACAATATACAGGGTCGCCAGCATCTCTCCAAGACAAAACGGGGGGGCAGCCTAATTTATGGACCTATATAATATCCTAAAACTAATAATTACATAATAATATAATAACCACTAAAATATATATATAATATATATATAATAATTATAACATATATAATATATATATAATATTATATAATATATATATATATATATATATATACTAAATATATACCTATTTATTTGCAATCACATATTATATATATATTATATATATATATATATATATCATATAATTATAATATATAATAATATATATATATAATATACCTATAAACCGTATAAATAATACTCTCACATATATACTAATAATATATATATCTATATAATACTATAATTAATATATAATATATTTTAATTATATAATATATATATATATATAAATATATATTAATATATATATATATATATTATATATATATATATATATAATATATATATATATATATTATATATACTATATATATATATAAATTATATAATATATATATAATATACATACTATATATAATATAATATATATATATATATATTTATATATATAATATATATATATATATATAATATATATATATATATATAGTAATATATATATATATATAATATATATATAATATTATATTATATATATATATATAATATAATATAATATAACAGAAAGAAAGACCATATAAACTAAAAACTTTGTATGGATACCTTAAATGATTAATATTTTAAAAACATTATTTTATTAAAACAATAGAATATCAAAATACAATATGCAATGATGGACAAATTCACAATATAGAGCAGTTGCAAAATTGATATTATTAAAAGTAATTTCCTTGGCGTTCAACGCAAATTCTATCAGCTCTGTTTGAATAAAATAATCATAACACTGGTCAACGAATTTTGGGAAATTTTTCGTAACTGAAAATAAACTTAGGTGAAACTATACGTATTTTTCATGCAGATTCCGAAAATGATTTTTAGAATTTTTTATCACGTATAGTTTTTTGAGTTACAAGCTACTCCAAAGTTAAGGTATAATACCTCCAAAAATGCGTATGTTTGTAACAAAAGATAATTATTATTATACTTAAACTGGACTTTTAAAATTAAATTACATTTTATAATCAACAATTTTACAGAGTTATGATGTCACGAAGTAATAAAACATGTATGCTCAATGCATTTAACAATAAAATATTATTAATACTATTAATAAACACTATAATTTCCGTGAATTACTAGTGCCACATTGAAACTTTCGAATAAACTACTTACTACCTTAATTATGTCGTGAAGTGGTCTTCCTCTTTCAGAAACCAAAGCCAGTAATCAACTCCATTATCATTGCTTCATCCCATCTTGCCTGATAACGTTTCTCCATTTGCTGGTATATCTTCGGTGGATCTTGTCACCTTTGTTCATCGCTTACTGCCCCGAAATTTGGTGGAAAGAATGTCAATGGAGATGTAAAAAATGGTATTTTTAGTGAACATTTCCTGCAGCTACAAAGATCTCTTGTAAATTAACTTAAGCAAACCTCCCATCCACTATCACGATCGCGTTATTTTCAACTCGTTTGTTTCCAAAGAAGCCTGTAATAACGTCTTTGAAAGGAATTCCATGCAGATAGTTCATCATAGTTTAATTTCTTGTCAAAAGCCGAGGGTACACGTTGTTAGTTTGTCATCCTATGCGGTTCCGACGAAACGCCTCTTTCAATTTAGCGTTCTTCAAGCCACGAACAAACAGTCACATACATAATCTTAAAATCCACTCCTTTACACTTATCACCATGGCCTCAACAAAATCTCATCAAAATCTTCATCATTTATTAAAATTTAATGGTGGTAAAAAAACTCGCTTAGGATCTACAAGGGGCATTATACGTAATATTATCTTATGCCCAGAGCTAATGCATAATCTACTTCCTATCAACACTGTTTTTCGTACGTAATAAGATTACTTAGTAATCCCGAGCTGATACACATCAAACACCAAACACAAAAACAAAAGACCATTTGGTGAATCCTTCATGTAGACCAAGAAGGAGTCCCACAACTTTCAAATCACAACAGATTAAGCATGTTCTGGATCCATAATAAATTGATAAATAGCCTTCAATATTTACCGAGTACATAACCTTCATAGGTTATCCTTCATTCCAGCAGCATCGCAGACAACCTGGAATTGAGGGAAACTGTTTGAGTTAGCTAATAAGACGGCTTTTAGGCTAGGTTTTGAAGCGTCTATGAATAAGCGCCAATCACCACAATCTAAAAAAATTAAGGGGGGGGGCGAATAAAAAAAATATACCAAGAACTACACGCAATCAATGTCCATTTAACATCTATGGCAACAATGAATATTAAGTTACTCCTTTGTAAATATTCTCTAAATTTCCTGTTTCTAATTCTATATATACTAAATATTACCCTTTTGTCTAACACAAATTCCACTCCTGCCGGCGTGAACCTAAGATTTCAGCTTGCTGTTTTGGACAAATACAGGTCTCGTACTAAATCATTTAGTTCCGGTTGCGTAATTAAGTGTGGTGTCTGCCATTGATTCGTCTGGGATACATATGGCATACTCTGCAGCACCCAGATGCTCCACGCATTACGATCAAACAAACTCTTCATCCAGAGATCGATCTCTTTCCAAAAGGCCTGGTGATATTACGGAATCGGTAGGCCTTCTCATCAATTAATGAGGGACTGGTCTCCTGGCTGAAGTTAATTGTCGGATAGGCAAAGTTTGCTTTAGTTTTTGAATTGAAGCCACATAACATTTGTTAAGCAAAAGTAGCAATAATGTATATGATTCCTTTGCTCCACCAACTACAAAAATCAAGCACTCACAAAGGGCACAATGCGACATTTTTCACCTTTTAACCAAACTGGGTTAATTTAAAGATAACTCTAATCGCATGTTAATAGTAGTGGGGCCATAGGCTTATCCGGTACACCCAAACGCACACTTACACATACATGTTTAATAAGCCCGTTTTAAAACAAATTAGATGGAGTTAGGCTTATCAGAACTTGACATTTATCGTAGTACAATCATTCCTCACCCACATACGTAGCAAAAAGACATTCGGAGAATTTAAACAAACACGTTTGGTACACATACTTTTTAAATATATATCTGAACAAACTAAATTACACATTAAATAGCGCTGTACAAATATATATATATATATATATATATATATATATATATATAATATATATATCATATATATATAATAATATATATAATATATAATAAATATAATATAAATATATTATATATATATATATATATATATATATATATATATATATATTATCATATATATATATATAATACTATATTTATATTAAAATATGAATACAACACAAACAGACACAACCTTTACACTGAAAACAACTCTGTAACTGCGAGCATACTAAAAAATTCTCAGCGAGAACATTTATATATTTTCACGGTTTTTCGTGTTCAAGCATGACTCAGGTAATGACTCATAACAGACAATTAAAATCACGTGATACGATCATATTTCGACTACACCATCGCAATTCAAAGGACAAACTGTACCTACAATAGAACACCATTCCCGTTTTAGTTTCCAAAATCATTGTTGACACAAGTGTAATTGTCAAATCAACAAATTTCTCTGATGTAACACTCAATCAATAATGCCATTCGTTTAACCTGTCCGTCTTCCATAGTACTCGCACCAATCCCTGATCCTTCGCAGATACTGAAAGAGTGTTTCCTATCATTGTTACTCAAGAGGTCGCTGAGAACTTTGCCGAGTAGTAATCATCAAAGCCTTATAATTCAAGACGACGGAACAGAAAGGTCAGTCTCCTCTTAAGACCTTGGCAGATAACAAGAATTTTTTAAGGT
>JABUQX010079624.1:25000-28993 GCA_015478945.1 Trachelipus rathkii
TCGGATTATCCAGCTTCGATTCAATAACAGACAACGATGCTAAATTTATTAGAGAACTCTTTCTCTTACGATTGCCTAAGCAATTACAGATCACCCTCATGACAACAGAGAAGAACCATGATTTTGAGGAATTAATTGAAATTGCCGACGACATTTTTAACAAATTTTTTTCCCAAAACGGTGCTCGCCAATCCCCCGCGGGGGGGAGAAACGAATGGCAACCTGTAAACGCCGTGCGACCAGCAGAAGAGAGAGTCACCAAGCCCACTTTGACAGAAATTCCTTCAGCCCAAGAAGAGAAATAAGTCGACTAAATATCCTCATTAAAAAATCAGCTGAGAGATGAGGTACTCACCAAAACGTAATAGAACTCGCCAAGACGATGTCAGAATGCGAAGAATCCCCCACCCCAACTATGATCAAGATTCAGAGAAAGAGCTTCAACCGATCAGCATAAACACGTTGCAGCCTGGCCCTAGTACAGAAGGACTTTGTAGGTTTCCATAAGAAGTTCTTGCCCGTTCATTTAGCTGTGAGGTCGATATTGTCGCAATGTACACCGTTGATATCGCAACCACCGGCAACTCCCCACCCCCACAACAAAACTCAACATTTCAAAAAATGGAAAGGCTGGTCCGTGAGGAGACTCCCGACCAGATGGGGGTAAAATATGGGGAAACGACGCTTCTGTGAAGTAGATATTTTTTGTGATTGTTTCCCTGCCATTCTTGTATGATAAATCTATTTTGGGCGGGGAAAAATATTAATTTTATTACTATAGTAGAAGACATTTTTTATAATGATAATCAAAAATAATAGATAGAAATTAACAGTCTAATTAATAATAATCAGGATTATAGTAACTATGATAGGGACAATTTTTAAATAATAATCACCATGGTATGAAGCACCTAAATTATGGCCAGTAATGTTTTTTATAATAATGAATGCCACTGTTTGATCATAGTTTTTTATATAATAACGGGTATGCCTAAAATTCTTAATGCCAAGAATAGTAAATAGGTATTTTAGTAATATTGTATTATATTAATCGTGGGTATGATGGAAATGTTAATTATATTAATAGATTTAAATGGAATAGAAATTTTACTTGTAAAAATAATCAAGGGCAAGAGGGGGTAATTAACAATGCATCTGAAATCGAAAGTTTTAATGATGAGAGGGTGACTCAAATGGACGAGGTGGGGACTTCTAGCGGGTCAGCTTCTCTCCCACCTGAGTCAACCTCTCCCCCACAGGAGTCCTCTTCGACTTTACATTGTAACTCAATGCATGATGAGAATAATAACGATAATGACAATAATAATAATAATGATTGTAGAATTAGGAATGATAGCCATAGTGATGGCGATGACGGTTTTGTAAATTCTTCTAATTACATTGAAAACGATAGCTTTGTAAATGAGTCGCTGTTTCCCCCCCCGGAGTCGACCTGCTCCCCCACTCCAATCACTGGGGAGAAGGCGGGAATGGAGGCGATTCAGACTTGTGACTCCATACTTGTTGATAAAAATAATGATAAAAATGAATTTGTAATTAATGAAGGGGGCGAAATTCCCTTTCTGAAAATGAATTGTATTAGTTTTAGAGATGAAGGAGATTCTTTTTCTTCCGATAAGCATGAGGGATCATTAAATTTAAGAAATAATGCATGTGACTTATCTGGTAATACTGTAGTGGAAGTTTCTGGCAACTCAACTAAAATCGTTGCAGCTGTTAGAGATATAGTTTTTGATAAATTGTATTACATTTCGGATAAAACTAACAATGAATCTTATTTACTAGATACCGGAAGTTGCCTCGACCTGGTGGTAGCGTCTGAATTAGATAAGGGGGGTGCCGTTATTGGCACTGCCAGAGCCGCAAATGGGGGTTGCATGAACATTTATAATAAAAGGGTGATTAAAATTGATTTGGGGTTAAATAGACTGTACAATGTGCATGCCTACGCCGCTGATATTAAATTTAATGTCCTTGGCATGCCTTTTCTCAAAAAAACACGGGTTCATTATTGACTTTAGGTGCCATTTTTTACTAGATCCCAGCACGAAACGTAGTATTTCTCTTAGTAATGAGGCTTTTGATTTTTCGGAGCATGTTCGAAATTCTATCTTCCCTCTAACCGCTGTCTCTTTAAATATACCGCTTTGCGAATATGAATTAGTTAATGATTTAATTAGGAAGTACCAAGTCTTGTTCTTAAATCCTTATGAAGCACCTAATTTAAATTTAAAGAATGATCAACTCAAAAGATGGCGCTTTATCTGTACAAAATACAGGAAGAAAGGAGGCGTGGCTTATTTTGACAGCTGTGAGAATGACTTTGTCGCTCATTCACAACTTGATGGTAATGAAACTATAGGGGAGGGGGGAGGGGGGGTAAGGATTGTACTATTGGGAGGGGGGTTGAAGATTGCACTGTTGATGAGGGGGGAGGGGAGAGAGAAGAATGTCCTTTGAAGGAAGAAATTTTGTGCGAGTTGGCGGCAAATTACCCATACCATGTGAATGTCAGCGGCTCGCCGATACAATTGGGGAGTAGAAGCATAGCTCCACATCTTTTTGAGAAAGCAAGGGAGGAAATCAATAAATTATTGGACGCGGGGGTCATTTCGCGGGGGAGAAGCAATTGGGGTTTCCCAACAAGCTTCTTGCCAAAGCCGGATGGGCAGAGTTCGTTTAGTCGTTGACTTGAGATTATTAAACCAGAGATCAACCTCTGACAATTTTACTCTGCCTAAGATTAACGATATCCTATTGCAATTGCAACATTGCAAGTTATTAACTCGTCTAGACGTTCGGCAAGCTTACTATAACGTGCCAGTCAGCGAGGAAACAAAGAAATATTTCACTATTACTTGTCCTTTTGGTAATTACAGTTTTAACTATTTAATACAAGGACATAAGTGTTCTTCTAGTGCCTTCCAGCGCTTCATGTCAATCTTGCTTGGGGATTTAAAGAATGTTTTTGTTTATTTAGATGACATATTAATTGCCAGTTCGACTCTTGAAGAACATGTTGCAATGTTGGAGAAAGTTTTAGAGAGATTAAAGTATATGAAAATTTATATGAACCCAAAAAAATGTGTACTTGCAGTCGGAGAAACAGATTTTCTAGGTTTCAATATTAGCGAGAAGGGAATTAGGCCTAGTAAGGAGAAAATCGATGCAGTGGTAAATGTTGCAAAGCCAACAACTATCAGACAACTTAGAGCATTCCTCGGTCTATATAACTTCTGCCGAATTAACATAGTCGGAGCGGCCCAATTGTTGCAACCCCTAACGAAAATGTTGAAAGGAAAACCCGCCTCCAATAAAAGGATTTCCTGGGGAGTGGAAGCAGACCGCGGGCATTTAGGGAAGCTAAAGCGGCGATGGTGAGCGCCACCCTATTGTCGTTCCCTGATGAAAAAACTGAGTTACTATTATACACGAAGGTGAGTGAGTTCACTATAGCCAGCGCGCTGATGGGAGAAGAAAATAATCAGACGAAGATTTTCGCTCTTCACAGTGCCATACTGACTGAGGTGGAGGTGGCACTACCACAGTTGGTTAAGGAATTACTATGCGTCAATAACAGTTTACAAAAATATGCTTACTTAATTGCAAATAGGAAAGTCAGTATTTGTACCAGCAACAATGGGTTGATCACAGCTTATACGAAAAAGAGTGCCACAAAGGTTCATAATATTCGGGAAATAAATTTATTGAATGCCATTGCAAATTTTGACGTTGAATTTAAATTGGTCTCTAAGGCTAAAAATAAATTGGCGATAATTTTAACAGAATTGGCTAACGAAAGAGATAAAGTTATAGAGGCTGGGGAGTTTGCAATTGCAACTAGCTTGTATAGAAGATGGGGAGTGGGCGTGGCCAAAAGAAATTGCCATGGAAACGGAGTTACAACTGGAGGAGGAGTTTAGTGGATGGAATTCTCAGAATTCCAATGTGGAAGGGTTAAGCCCTTTAAAT
>JABUQX010079625.1:0-5000 GCA_015478945.1 Trachelipus rathkii
TATTTTTGGTTATAATATATATAATATATGCTTGCCTATAGGCTATACAGGCTATACTGTATAATTTATAAAGTATAGCCTAGGCATGAAGATGATTGTCCCGCATTAGGTTTAAAGTTTTTTTTGATAAATAATTAATATGTAATTTGAGTATTATTATGTAAAGAACTATTCTGTTTAATTGCCTTATTTTAAGAAATATATATATATATATATATATATATATATATATATATAGCAGCAGTTATATATGAATATATATGTTATAAAGATATATATGCTGTTATATATATATATATGTAATAAGCTTAATACTTTGATTCCAAATATGTAATTGGTTTTTCTGTAAGTGTCATACTTTTCGAGATAATTCTGTAATTATGCTATATATATATATATATATATATATATATATATATATATATATATATATATATATATATATATATATATATATATATAGAGAGAGAGAGAGAGAGAGAGAGAGAGAGAGAGAGAGAGAGAGAGAGAGAGAGAGAGAGAGAGAGAGAGAGAGAGAGAGAGAGAGAGAGAGAGGGAGAGGAGGGAGAGGGAGAGGGAGAGAGAGAGAGAGAGAGAGAGAGAGAGAGAGAGAGAGAGAGAGAGAGAGAGAGAGAGAGAGAGAGAGAGACTTAGTAAGGAAACCCAATTAATTGAGAAGCAAAATCCTTCATAATAATAATAATAATAATAATAATAATAAGGTAATTGTTACCCAGAGGGTTGTCACCCCCGATTTTTATGAAAATCACAGGATATACTCTAAAAATAATAATAAAGAATAGTGAAAACGAAAATCGTCGCTCTCCTTAGGAAAAAAAGTTACAGCCTGTGAGGTCTAATGAAGATATTAAAAACAAAAATTTTTTGAAAATCACATGATTTGGTCTAAAAATAATAATGAGGAACAGAAAACTGTGTACTTAGGAAAGCAGCCTCTGAAAGTTTAAAAATTTTCCCATAGACTCTTATAATAAAAAATTAGTGGGCCTGTGCTGTTTTAGGGTTATTTATCGTTACTGATAAGATTTGTTAATTATACATAGATTTTCTCTGTGTATACCTAACAAAACTTATCATAACCTGACTTAGAGGGCCTGAAATGAGACCTAACCTGGATCGATCAATATTGAAAAGTCTATGGGATTTTTAACAACTTTGAGAGGCTGTAACTTTTTTTCCTAAAGAGAGCGACAATTTTCGTTTTCACTATTCTTCATTATTATTTTTTTAGAGTATATCCTGCGATTTTCATAAAAATCGGGGGTGACAACCCTCTGGGTAACAATTACCAGTAATATAAATAAGCTTTCACTAAGACGCAATCTTCATAATAATAATAATAATAATAATAATAATAATAATAAATAAAGTGAATATCCCTCTATTTCATATTCCTAAAAGTAGTCTCCATATAATTCTTCATTAACCCATGCCTCAGTTATGCAAATAATATTTAGTTTCTCATTTATGGTATAACTAATCAGCTCATTTTTTTTATTTTTAAGGCTATGAGCATTTGTGTAAAAACATTTGATACTCGAAATGCTGTTATTTTTATTGCTATCATCATTATTTAAACCTGTAACAACATTAGTTTTATTTATCTCCCCACTATTACAGTTACCATTGCTATTATTCGTATCCAGATTTAGCCCGCCACCCCCAACTTTACCTGTATAATCAGTAAAGGTTAGGGATACTTGCCATCTACCAGTTAGGATACTTAAGATTTGTTAGGGTTCATTAGAAGTACCTGTAAGCTTTATATATATATATATATATATATATAATAATATTATATATATATATATATATATATATATATATATATATATATATATATATATATATATATATATATATATATATATATATATATATATTTATATATATATATATATATATATATATATATATATATATATATATATACCAATCAAATGGGGGAAAATGAAACACTACTACCACTCATCTTCATCATGATAAAAATTTTAGAAAAATTAAAAAATTGGTAGCTTTTAGAGGTTATTTAGTTACTTAGGGCTTTGAAATTTTATTTTCATTTAAAATGATGTAAAGAAAACTGATATTTTTAACTAAAAAAATTTCCAAAAATTGCAGATAAAATATTTAGTAATTTTTTATGTGTAAACTAAGAGTTGTACAAAAAAAAAAACGCAAAAGGATTTTTTCTGAAATTTCAACACCGCTTGTAGTTAAGACCAATATAAGTACTGCTATTAATACTTTTCAATAATTATATTTAGTTTCTTTGAAATTACTACTTTTGTAAAGTGGGGGAAAATGAAACGCCCTTGTGGGGGAAAATGAAACACATTATATTTAGCGAAGAAACATATTTTTCATGTTAAATCCCTAGAATAATATTTATTTTACAATACATTTATGCACATAATCATTTATACTAATGATTCACCCCCCAAAAAAAGCATTTCCTCAACCACCTAATGAAGTACTGCCAGACATAAATGATTATGCCCTAGTTGAATACAAAAGTCAGAATACAAATATTCAACCATTTCCCGATGTTGGAAAAATTCTTGAAAAGGATGAAGATGGCACAAGTACTGTAAAATTTGAGAAAAAATGAAACTTTCCAAAAAGGACTCGCAGGTTATTTAACTTTTAAGGAGCCATCTGCAGAAGACATAAGTCTTGTAGAATATACTCAACTCATTCAGAAGTGGGATGTGAAAGATATTAGGAGAGGTGTTTTCTATTTTAAAAACTTCCAAAGAGAAGGCATTAGTTTAAGATAATGATATATTAGTGTTGTATATATATATATATATATATATATATATATATATATATATATATATATATATAGTTATAGCAAGATAGCAGCAGCAAAGAAAGATATATATATACATGTTATATATATATATATATATATATATATATATATATATATATATATATAATATATATATATATATATATATATTATATATATATATATATGTATATATATATATATATATATATATATATATATATATATATATATATATATATATATATATATAAAGCTGGTATATATATTTTTCTGTCTCAATTGGTTTATTCTGTTTCAGTTTTCCTATGTTAATTTTAAGCTTTTTTTTTACTCTCTAAATGATTTGTTTTAATTCTTTAAATGATGAAAAAGGTCGGTAATATGTCTAGAATAATTTATTATTATTAGTAATGCCAATATAATGGTTATTATTATGAAATTCTAATTTTGGCATACATCCACCCTGAAAGTTAAAAGTTTCATTTCCCCCCATTTTACCCCGTCTGATATATATATATATATATATATATATATATATATATATATATATATATATATATATATATATATATAGCAGTATATATATATATATATATATATATATATATATATATATATATATATATATATATATATATATATATATATATTATATATATATATATATATATATATATATATATATATATAGTCAGATGGGGTAAAAAAAAAAATCTTTAACTTTTGTTTTTCTCCTCATACACTTGACATATAGAAATGCTATGGTATGCATGTTATAGAGGTTGGTATTAGTGAAGGTATGGAATAGGTATTAAAATTTTTTTTTTTTTTTTTTTTTTTTTTTTAAAATCAAAAAGATTTTTTTTTACCCCGTTTTGAGTTGTAAAATGGGGTAAAAAAAACAAAACAAGGGGTAAAAAAAAATATTACTTTCTAAGCTACTTTCAGCTACTTTCAATGCTTCTAGCCGTTTTACTGAGTGCTCATGTACTTTCCTGAGTGTTTTTCACCCATACCCCCTTTGTTCTAGTTCTTCTATGTACTTTCATGAGCATTTTTCTCCCTACGCCCCTTTGTTCTAGCCTCGTCATCATTCAGCTACTTTCCAAGCTACTTTCCAACTTTTATGTACTTTCATGAGCATTCTATGCTCTGACGTCATCACTCAGCTACTTTCCAAACTACTTTCTATATTTCCAGCTACTTTCCAAACTACTTTCAATGCTTCTAGCTGTTTTCCTGAGTGCCTATGTACTTTCCTAATCATTTTTCACCCCTACCCCCCTTTGTTCTAGCTATTCTATGTACTTTCATGTGTTTTTCTCCGTACCCCCTTTGTTCTAGCCACCTCATCATCATTCAGCTACTTTCCAAGCCACTTTCCAACTTTTATGTACTTTCATGAGCATTCTATGCTATGACGTCATCACTCAGCTACTTTCCAAAGCTACTTTCCAAATTTCCAGCTACTTTCCAAACTACTTTCAATGCTTCTAGCTGTTTTTCTGAGTGCTCATGTACTTTCCTGAGCGTTTTTCACCCCTACCCCCCTTTGTTCTAGCTCTTCTATGTACTTTCAGACCCTACCCCCTTTGTTCTAGCCTCGTCATAACTCAGCTACTTTCAGCTACTTTCCAGGCTACTTCCCAACTTTCATGAACTTTCCTGAGCCTTCTATGCTATAACATCATCATTCAGCTACTTTCCAGAGCTTTACAGAGCTACTTTCCATGTTAATAATAACACATCCAGGTTAAAAAAAACTGTTTTTTTTACCCCATTTTGGAAAATTTGATGGGGTAAAAAAAATTTTTTTTTTAGAGGACATAAAATAATTTTTAAAAAAAATTATTAGTTTGCCCAAGTTCCTCCATCAATATGTAGTAACTACCAAAAAAAAATTTTTTTAAAATGTAATACATTTGAAATGGTAGCAAAAGTTGTAAAAACGGTAAAAAAGTTTTGCAGCCATTTTTTAACTGGGGTTCGACATTTGTTATCGCTGATTACTGTCAATTTAGAGCAGCCCATTTTCTTTTGGCATTTTTATAGATAATAAAGAGGGCTACCAGAATAGCCCATAAAATTCAAAACAATATTATCAGGAAAGGGGGGAGGGGTTTTGTTTTTTTTTACCCCACCAACCTCAAACTTTACCCCATCTGACTATATATATATA
>JABUQX010079625.1:12500-17500 GCA_015478945.1 Trachelipus rathkii
AGAGGCGTCAATGCGGTTTCTTAATTATTATTTTTAATTATTAATTATATATATTATTATTGGTTGACTGGGACAGTCTAGATAGGCCTATGCGGCTTCTCAAGTATTATTCTTATTTATTATTTATTATAGGTTGACTGGGACATTCTAGAGTGGCCAATGTTGCTTCTTAATTATTAAATTTTTATTGGTTGACTAGGACAGTCTAAATAGAACCATGCGGCCTCTTAAGCATTATTCTTATTTATTATGGGTTGACTGGGACATTCTAGAAGAGGTTAATGCAGCTTCTTAATTATTATTCAGAATAATAATTAAGAAGCTGCATTAACCCCTCTAGAATGTCCCAGTCAACCCATAATAAATAAGAATAATACTTAAGAAGCCGCATGGTTCTATTTAGACTGTCCCAGTCAACCAATAAAAATTAATAATTAAGAAGCCGCATGGGCTTTCAGAATGTGCCCCAGTCAACCCATATTGGGCCACAAACATGTTAGGTCAATGACTTTCAAGAAATAGCTTTTGCATGGGAATATCCAGACCGTCCCAGTCAACCAACAATACTAATACCAAAATACTGGCTCAGAGCTGCATTGACCCCTCCTTAGAATGTCTAAGTCAACTCATACAGCACAATACTTTTACAGCCGCATGATTCTTTTTAGACTGTCCCAGTCAATCAATTAAAATTATTGTTTCTGGCACACAATTGTCGATACTCTCTAGCACGTCCCAGTCAATCCATAATAATTAATAAATAAGTAGTATTTATAATTAAGAAGCCACATGGGCCTACCTAGACTGTCCCAGTCAACCAACAATAATAAATTATTAAGAATAATAATTAAAAAGTTGCATTGGCCCCTCTAGAATGTCACCAGTCAATCCAGATATTAATAATAATGGTAAGGAAGGTATGGGTCTGTCTAGATTAAACCTGAAGCCCACACTAATAATTAAGAATAATTTATTCTTAATTAATAATTGTTATGGGTTGACTGGGGCAGTCTAGATAGGCCCATGCGGCTTCTGAATTATTATTCTTATTTATTAATTTTTGTTGGTTGACTGGGACAGTCTAGGTAGGCCCATGTGATTTCTTAATTATAAATACTATTCATTAGTTACATTAATTATTTTTAAAAATTATTCTTAATTCTTAATTCTTATGGGTTGACTGGGACATTGCGGCTTCTCAATTATTAATTTTTATTGGTTGACTGGGACAGTCTAAAAAGGACCATGCGGCTTCTTAAGTATTATTCTTATTTATTATGAGTTGACGGGGACATTCTAGAGGGATTAATGTAGCTTCTTAATTATTATTTTTAATTATTAAAATTTATTATTGTTTGACTGGGTTAGTCTAGATAGGCCCATGCTACTTCTTAAGTATTATTCTTATTTATCATTTATTATAGGGGCCAATGTGGCTTCTTAATTATTAATTTTTATTGGTTGGCTGGGACAGTCTAAAAAGGACCATGCGGCTTCTTAAGTATTATTCTTATTTATTATGAGTTGACTGGGACATTCTAGAGGGGTCAATGCGGCTTCTTAATTATTATTTTTAATTATTAATTATTATTGGTTGACTGGGACAGTCTAGATAGGCCCATACGGCTTCTTAAGTATTATTCTTATTTATTATTTATTATGGGTTGACTGGGACATTCTAGAGGGGCCAATGCGGCTTCTTAATTATTAATTTTTATTGGTTGACTGGGACAGTCTAAATAGGACCATGCGGCTTCTTAAGTATTATTCTTATATATGATGGGTTGACTGGGACACTCTAGATGAGTTAATGCAGCTTCTTAATTATTATTCTTAATTATTAATTATTATGGGTTGACTGGGACAGTCTAGATAGGCCCATGCGGCTTCTGAATTATTATTCTTATTTATTAATTATTATGGATTGACTGGGACATTCTAGAGGGGTCAATGCGGCTTTTTAATTATTATTCTTAATTATTAATTATTGTTGGTTGACTGGGACAGTCTAGGTAGGCCCATGTGGCTTCTTAATTATAATTACTATTCATTAATTACATTAATTATTATTAAAAATTGTTTTCTTAATTCTTAATTTTTATGGGTTAAATGGGACACTCTAAATTGGAATTCTGTGCATCTTTCTTTCTGTCTCTTTTACATATGTAAATATATATAATACTTTATTGTTATATATATATATATATATATATATATATATATATATATATATATATATATATATATATATATATATATATATATATATATATATATATATATATATATATATATATATATATATATATATTTCACGTGACGTCACGAATCTGAAAAAAATCAAAAAAATTCAAAAATGAAAAATCAAAAATCAATAGTACAAAAATTGATTTTCAAAAAAAATCAAAAAATCCCCAACCCTGATATATATATATATATATATATATATATAGTATATATATAAATAAATATATACATATACAGTATAGTTAGAGAGTATATATATATATATATATATATATATATATATATATATATATATATATATATATATACTATCTTCTTCTTCTTCATCTACCTTTTTTTTCCAAAGATTGGGAGTAAGGTGCGTTACATGCATCAGAAAAGAAAAGCAGGAGGAGAATATGACAAAAGTCGAAAAGAATGCCCAGCCTTACCGCCACCTCTGTACCATTAATTAGTAAGAACTCACCGCAATCAGAAATTCCACCATAGAGCTTCATGGGACCGCGACAGATCCTCACAATGGTAAATCGTCAAGAATATGGTTCATCCCCTGGCCCAGGTGGGCCACAACCATACCCCATTACAACACCCCGCCATTCTATCCTATCATGCACCTTTCTTCTCGCCTCTGCCAAACTCACATTTCTCTCCTGCAAACATTCCTTTACTGACTCAATCCACTTTTTCTTCGGTCTCCCAGCCGGTCGGTTCCCAACACACTCACCACTATACATCCGCTTAACCAACTGACTATCATTCATCCTTTCCACATGACCAAACCATCTCAACATACTTTCATTTATTCTCTCGTTTACCCCTTTCTTCACACCACACAACTCTCTAATACGTTCATTCCTCATTTTATCAATTCTTCTCACACCTAGTACGCCCCTAAGATTGTCCATCTGAACACATTGAACTTTAGATCTATACTTCTTATTCCAGACCATAATCTCACTAATATACAATAACAAAGGTTACAACATACCCTCATGCAAGACCCTAGCGCACTCCAGACTTAGTCCTATTACATTCACCAATGATTTAATTGCACCAGCCACCTTCCTGTCATTCACAACTTTCCTACTACACTCTGCATCATCCGTTCCCTTCTCATCCAACACATACCATAAATATTTAAACTCAGACACTTGTTCCAGCAGCTCACCATCTAACATAACTTCACACTGAGGGCTATCCTCACTCACAACCATAACCTTACTCTTATCTACGTTTACTTTCAAGCCCCTCCTTTTACACACCCTGCCAAACCTCTCTACCAATCTTCTCAAACTCTCTTCAGATTCGCCACAAAGAACCAATTCATCCGCATCTAATAGGTAGGGTACCCTCCACTCATCTCCATCATTCTAACACCATTTCCTGCCACCCCCACCTCTAATTCTTTCATAACCTTATATAAATCCATATATAAATTGAATAACCAAGGAGACATAACACAACCATGTCTCACTCCGCTATTAATACTAAACCAATCACCTTTGACACCATTTATTCTTACACACGCCTCACTATCCTCAAACATACTTTTGATTAAATTCAGAAGCCTACCACCAACACCATATATCACTAACACCTGTCATAGAGCTTCCCTATTAACCCTATCATACGCCTGTTGCAAATCCATAAAACCTAAATACAATTTATTCTTATTCTCCCTCATTTTCTCAATCATTTGTTTCAATGTAAAGATTTGATCCACACATCCTCTACCACTCCTAAACGCACCTTGTTCTTCACCAATCAGTCCTTCAGTCACTCGACGCACTCTTTCGACCAAAATACCAGCATATATCTACCCTACAACACTCAAACTTATTCCCCTATAATTACTACAGTTCCCCTTATCTCCCTTACCTTTATATAAGGGTACTATTACTGCTCTCCTCCAATCCCTTGGAACTATACCCTCCATAAACGCTTTATTACACAACTTCAAAATCCAATCAATCACCATCTCGCCTCCGTTCTTGATCATTTCACCAGTAATTTCATCTATACCTGCAGATTTACCATTCTTCAATTTTCTCACCCTACCCATTACCTCCTTACTAATAACCTCATCCCCAAAATACCTATTCCTTCTTGCACCATCAAACCCACACACATTCACTATCACCTCTTCATTACTACCAATATTATGCAGATTTTCCAAGTGTTTTCCACACTCCCTCACATCCATTTCATCAGTTACAAAAGCACTCCATCTCTATTCATTATTCTGAGCAGGCTCTTTCCTTTATTCTCATTCTTAACCTTTCTCGCGCTTCCTATTCCCTTTAAGTCCCCATTCATCCTCCTTTCATTCACCTCTTCATTTACTTCAACTGTTCATTTACCTCTTCTTTTCTCCTAATTATGCACCTTTTTAGTATTTCTTTTTTCCTTCTTATATTCCAAGTCTTTCTTACATCTTTCATCATTTGCTTTTAATACATTCAACCACGCTTCTTTTTTTACTTTTAACCGCTTGCATCACCTCTTCATTCCACCACTCACTGTTAACATTTCTTACTTCCTACTTTAGCACATCACATACTTTCTTTGCACTGCTAACAATTGCTTCCTTTTATTTGCTCCCAGATTTGTTCAGTTTCAACTTGCTCTCAATCAACTGATTTACTTGCGCACGCTCTTATATACCGTATATATATATATATATATATATATATATTGTTAAGAGCATATATATAGAGTAGTAGCATATATATATATATATATATATATATATA
>JABUQX010079625.1:20000-30000 GCA_015478945.1 Trachelipus rathkii
TTCCTGCCATTCACAACTTTCCTACTACACTCTGCATCATCCGTTCCCTTCTCATCCAACACATACCCTAAATATTTAAACTCAGACACTTGCTCCAGCTGCTCACCATCTAACATAACTACACACTGAGGACTGTCCTCACTCACAACCATAACCTTACTCTTATCTACGTTTACTTTCAAACCCCTCCTTTTACATACCCTGCCAAATCTCTCAACCAATCCTCTCAAACTCTTCAGATTCGCCACACAGAACCAAATTAAGGTAAATTTTGATAAGAATAATACTTAAGAAGCCGCATGGGCCTATGTAGACTGTCCCAGTCAACCAATAATATTTAATAATTAAAATAATAATTAAGCCGCATTGATCCTCTAGAATGTCCCAGTCAACTCATTATAAATAAGAATAATACTTAAGAAGCCGCATGATCCTTTTTAGACTATACCAGTCGACCAATAAAAATTAATAATTGAGAAGCCGCATTGGCAGCTCTAGAATGTCCCAGTCAACCCATAAAAATTAAGAATTAAGAATAATTTTTAATAACAATTAATGTAATTCATGAATAGTATTTATAATTAAGAAGGCACATGGACCTACCTAGACTGTCCCAGTCAACCAACAAAAATTAATAAATAATAATATTCGTTGGAGGCAGAACAAAATATCCTAATTAGTTCTTTTTGCTAATTTTAATAACTAAGAATAATTTCAACTTTTACAATGATATCATAGTATCTGCAGCATCTAGTGGAGTTTAGATATGTCTATTATAATTATTATGGATTGACTAGGGACATTCTAGAGGGGCCAATGCAAATTTTTAATTATTGTTCTTATTATTATAACTGTTCTTGAATCCAACTTTTTTGGGTTGGAGGATAGCTCAGTTGTATAGCACCGGGCATATATTGTCCTCACGCGCAACATGCGGTGGTTCAATCCCAGAGAAGGCAGTTAATTCTTTACCTTCTCATTATATGTTCTTTCTTTAATATATATATATATATATATATATATATATATATATATATATATATATATATATATATATATATATATATATATATATATATATATATATATATATATATATATATATATATATATATATATATATATATATATATATATATATTTTATATATATATATATATATATATATATATATATATATATATATATATATATATATAAATTTATTTTTGATTTTTTTGATTTTTGATTTTTTTGAGATTCGTGACGTCACGCGAAATATAATTTGTAAACAAACTTTTTTTTAAGTTCGATTAGGTATTATTTTTAACCCTAGGCCCTATATCTGAGTTCAAAAGCTTAAAATAGGGCTTATAGTCTATGACACAATGAAACAGCAACACTAAAGAGTGTTATTTGTAATAATGATAATATATTACATCAGAAATAAAAGAAACATGTTTGAAACATGATCTTTTGTTGACATTTTTAAAGTGTAGAAATTTGAAACAGAGTAGCCTTGCTATGATATTATTATTCTAATTTTTTATTTCTATTGAAGTTAAATCACTTAAATATCCAAATAACTTAAAAATATATCTATATCATATTAATTTTAAACATGCAAAAAAACGTTCCAAATTTGTATCGATTTGTTGAATGATGTGGAGCAACATATTTTTGAAACTACCATCCTTTCGCCATTACGGTCCGGCCACATTTTGATTTCATATATTATTAATGAAAAGTTGTTATTAATAAATTATTTTTTAATTTTGCTTTTTTATCTTTTTTATCTATATCCTTTTAAAAATAAACAGCACGAAAAACGTAACGGTTTTCACTACAATTTTGTCATCATGAGTTTTTTCGGCTTGGTTTCCTCGGGCGAGCGAAGCGAGCCCTCTGCGCGTGCGTAGCACGCGCTCAGGGACAAGTCTTGCTCCGTTAGGAGCAAGCCAAAGGCTTGTATATATAAAAAAGCAAAAATTCAAGAAAAGCAAAAAATCATGATTTTTTGGAGCAAAAAATCAAGTGAAAAAATCAGTTGAAAAAATCAATTGATATATATATATATATATATATCGATATATTTTTTATATGTTATTATATATATATATATATATATATATATTGTTAAGTTGCTATATATATATCAATAGGAGCACCACAAATAAATTTATATATATATATATATATATATATATATATATATATATAATATATATATATATATATATATATATATATATATATATATATATATATATATATATATATATATATATAGTGTATATATATATATGTATATATATATATATATATATATATATATATATATATATATATATGTATATATATATATATATATTATAGCGTGAGGTATATATATATATATATATATATATATATATATATATATATATATATATATATATATATATATATATATATATATATATATATATATATTATATATATATATATATATATATATATATATATATATATATATATATATATATATATATTATAAAAACTATTATATACTTTCATATATATATATATCTTCTATTTTGCTCATTTTAGTATTTTATTTTAGGATATAGTATTTTATTTTAGGATTTAAAAACTGTTAGGTATATAAAGTATCTTTTATTTAGTTTTAGCGGAATTTATATTTTGTCTACATGTGGTATCCATTTTCACTAAATTTCACTAAAAAATCACATTGTCTTGCGACAATTGTGGAATCACTTCTAATTCAAAAGCGGTACTATTTAGTCGTGTTTGTGTAATCAAAGTTAAAATTCAAAATGTAAAAAGGGTATAGAGGTAAATTTCTTCATTTCTTTTCAAATATTTTCACTATCAACCTATCTCTATTCTCTTTACCTTCTCACCAATCAAATTTACCCTAACTAAGATTTTAAGTGATAGATTACTAAAACCATAAGGCAGAGTTATCTATGGACTATATATCAAAATCTTATTCAAAGAGCAAAAAAATCTTTGAAAACAACAAATTCAGGTAAGGCTAATGTAGATTCACAATTGTACTTATATATCACTTTTTTAAAACCTTATATCTTTCAAAGATTTTTTTGTAATTAATTTAATCATGCCTTAGATTAAAATTTACTTCTCAGCTCAATTCAGTCAAAGAAAGACCTCTTAGACAGGCTGCTGTCAAGTGTCAAGAATTCCTTCACAGGAATTTATCTCATTTGTAAAAATTTTAATTCTTTTAATTGCAATGGTTTTCATTGCAACTCTTCAGTGGGAGGATATAAAAACTATTATATACTTTCACATATATATATATCTTCTATTTTGCTCATTTTAGTATTTTATTTTAGGATATAGTATTTTATTTTAGGATTTAAAAACTGTTAGGTATATAAAGTATCTTTTATTTAGTTTTAGCGGAATTTATATTTTGTCTACATGTGGTATCCATTTTCACTAAATTTCACTAAAAAATCACATTGTCTTGCGACAATTGTGGAATCACTTCTAATTCAAAAGCGGTACTATTTAGTCGTGTTTGTGTAATCAAAGTTAAAATTCAAAATGTAAAAGGGTATAGAGGTAAATTTCTTCATTTCTTTTCAAATATTTTCACTATCAACCTATCTCTATTCTCTTTACCTTCTCACCAATCAAATTTACCCTAACTAAGATTTTAAGTGATAGATTACTAAAACCATAAGGCAGAGTTATCTATGGACTATATATCAAAATCTTATTCAAAGAGCAAAAAAATCTTTGAAAACTACAAATTCAGGTAAGGCTAATGTAGATTCACAATTGTACTTATATATCACTTTTTTAAAACCTTATATCTTTCAAAGATTTTTTTGTAATTAATTTAATCTGCTTTAGATTAAATTTTCGTCAATTGTGTAATCTACATTGGTCTTAACGAACGGATTTGTTGCAAGATCTTGATAACTCGTGCCTATCAATTGCAAATTACAATCAAACTATCTCCGAAGCTTATAGCAGTTTTCGATAATTTGTGTATTATTAGGGCAAAATCATTTTTAAATTAATGTTTATTTGAACGTGGGAAAATATTAGAGACAGTAGAAGCCACATGGGCCTATCGAGACTAGCCTATTGGTGTTTTTGTCCTAAGTTTAGTTAGTCATAGTGTATTTAATTCAAAATTTGGTATGAGAGTTAGGTAAGCAATGCATCATTGCCTAACCATTCCATTACAGTGATTTCCTAAAAAATTCAAGCTCAAACTTAGGCCTAGGCCTAGGTCATTTTCAACCTCAAAATTTGTTTTTTTTTGTGTGTGTGTGGTCTTCTAAACCTTTTCAAATTTCAAATCAAATAATTTGGCCAGTGGTAGGCCATATCTCATTTTTCCTCAAAAAATTCAATTTCAAAGTTAGGCATTATAGGCCTAGATCACTTTCAACTTCAAATTTTTTTTTTTTTTTTTTTGTCTAATAGACCTTTTCAAAATTCAATTCAAATAATTTGGCCTGGTGATAGGCTATCTTTCATTATTTCATCTTTCTTCAAGGTTTCATTAGTCATTAGTCCTTGGGTCATTCTAGCCAAATTTCAGCGAAAATGTCTGACCCAGAGATACAAGCCCTTCATGATAAAGTTAATAAAAAATCAAAGCCTATAGTTCAAGCCATTTCATCCCTCAAGGCACAAGTAGATATTTATCTTAGTCAGATAGAGAATAGGCCTACAGATAATAATAAAGATAAAGATGCAGTTTATGTAAAGGATCTTGTAGAGGAAGTAGAGTCCTTGTTAAAAGATATTAAACAAAAGGATACAAACATAATAAAAATATATAATGATAATGAGGTTGACTCCCTCATTCCTGAGTTTCATAATAAGGAGTTGTGTAGTCAGATTCAGTACCAATGCTCGATTAAATCAAAATTAAGTGAATTAAAATCTAAAGGGGATCAAAATTCAACCCCTCCAAAAAATACTTGCTCTCATTTTAGTGAATCTGTTCTTAGGGCTATAGATTGTGGTTTCTTTGAGGGCAATGAAACTGATAAGTTTGCTTATAAAACCTTCATTTCAAAATTTAAGAGTTCCTTAGATTTACAGAAAAATTTAAGTGAATCCATTAAACTTCATTGCTTAAAAAATAAATTAAAGGGATATGCGTACTCCCTAATTCAGAATCTTTCTATTAGTGATAATAATTATAATAAAGCTCTTGAACTTTTAGACAAAGAGTTTTTAGACGAAAAATTCATCATTGATGAAATTATTAAAAAAATAATATCTTTAAAACCAGTATTTGACCCAACATATAATGCGACTAGGGTTTACTTAAATGATATCAGAACATTAATATATGAACTTGAGAGTTATAACCTCAAATATCTTGAGGAGGCTACTGGATTAGTAGTACTTAGCCACATAGTTTTATCAAAATTACCTAATGTGGTAGTCAAAGAAATTACTCGCAAGTTGAATACCAATTACCCTGATTTGAATCAAATATTCGATAGTTATAATGAAGTTATCAAAAATATTGTTAAAACGTCAAATCATAATAAAGGTCAAAATTTCAATCAAGTCCCTCCCCATAATACTTATTCAAAATTTAAAAATGTAAATACTTCAGATAAGCCTAATTTTAAATTTAAAAATAATGAAAGGACGAATGAGTCCTTAAAATCTAGTAATAGGCCTGATTCCAATTCTGCCTTGCAGAATTTCAAAATTCATACTAATGAAGTTGGTGTAAATGAAGCTTCTCATAGTATTGATTCTTCCACTTCCAAAATCAAAGGTTATTCAAAATCATGTAAGTTTTGTTCATCCCAAGGTCATGTTATGACCAATTGCAATGTTTATCAAACCTATGATTTAAGAATTAAAAGATGTAATGAAATAAATCTATGCCCCAAATGTTCAAGTACTAAACATACTGCAGATCACTGTCCTGGACTTGAGGAGCAACTTTCTTTTAGTTGCCAAGTTTGCAATAAAAGAAGTCATATTACAGCTCTTTGTAAGCAAAGGAAAAGTTCCACCCTCACAAATGTATGTCTTAGCTTTAGCCAAAGCACCAACAATTTATATTTGTTGCCATCAATTACTATAAGGATTGGTAGGGGTAAAGTTTCGGCTTCAGTTCGATGCCTAGTCGACTGTGGCTCACAGAGGTCCTACCTTTCTAAAAGAGTGCTGGACAAACTCAATATATCTGTAGAGAATCATCAAAGCACTCAATACGATATAAAAACTTATTTAGGTATCAGTACCCGCACTTTGAAAGAGACTGTTCTTGATGTATATATAGACCAGTCTTGTTTCACCCTTCCTCTTTTGGTTGATGAGGATCTTAAATTAAGTTATGAGATTAAGTTTGTAGATCAGGCTCTAATTAATTTGAGAAATAAATCTTTCAAATTAGCTGATTCTGGCTATAAAGAGTCTAATAACTCATTTTTCGATTTGGATGCCTTAATTGGCATTGATTAGAGCATTTCCTCAACTAGAATTGATTAAATGTATGAGTGGATCTGCTTTTAAGTTAAGAGATGGTTCTATTATTCCATTTGGAAATATTACTAATTTTATATACAATAATCAAATAAGAGTTTCAAATCCATCATCAATTGTTCAAAATCATAATCATATTCAAAATCAAAATCTAAATCAAAATCAACTTGCAGGTTAACCATACTTTGGTTAATGCAGTCTTAAACCCTGTACATTCTTATTTTAATCCTTTAAGCCACATACTAAGTAATTCTGAGGTAGAGCAAGGATTAGAAAACATGTTCAAATTAGAGTCCTTAGGTATAGAAGGTATGAATAATAATAAATCTGAAGATGATTTGAAACAGATTGAAAAATTCAAAGGTGGTATAGAGTTTAAAGACGGAAAATATCATATAGATCTTCCATGGATTGAAGATAAACTTCCTTTGTTGCCATCAAACTATAACATTGCTCTTGCAGTGCTTAATAGAGTTCATAAAAATTTGGAAAGTAAAGATTTAGTTAAAGCCTATGATGATGTCTTTCAGCAACAATTAGCTGATGGTATTATTGAAGAGTTCAGTGTATCTCCCTCTGAGTATAAAAATTATATTTGGGTTCCTCACAGACCTGTTATCAAAACTGATGAACAAGTATCAACAAAGATCAGGCCTGTGTTTAACTGTTCTCTTAAAACTAATTCTTTACCATCTCTAAATGAGGCAGCCTATACTGGACCAGATCTTATGTCCTCCTTGTTGGGTCATTTATTCCGGTTCAGATCAAATCAGTTTGTCATGTTAGCGGACATTAAACAAGCCTTCCTTCAGATTAAGTTAAAATCTATCGAAGACCGCAATCGCTTTTGCTTTTTTTGGAAAAGTAATGGTCAATTAAAGGCTTATCGATACTCAACCATTGTTTTTGGTTTCACATCCTCACCTTTCATCCTCAATTATATTATTAAGCATCATGCTCAGTCTTATGAGGATGATGCATGTACTCAGATTCTATTAAATAATTTTTTTGTTGATAATTTAATTATTAGTGGCAATGATCTACAACATTTAAAAGAACTTTATTATGAATGCAACAAAAGAATGGAAGATGGTGGTTTCCATCTTAGAAGTTGGGACTCTAATAATGATCAATTAAGAACTGTTATGGAAGAAGAGGGTAGAATAGTTCAACATCAGGAATCAGAAGATAAGGTTCTTGGATATCTTTTTAATCCTCTTACAGATAAGTTAAAACTAGCAAAATTTTCAGTAAATGCTGATGCAAATACCAAAAGATTGTTGTTATCTGCTGTGTCCAAGGTTTTTGATCCTTTAAATATCTTTTTACCTGTAACTTTAAGAGGTCGGCTATTAATTAGGAAATTATGGCAATTAGGTCTCGATTGGGATGAAAAGGTCCCTGCTGATGTTTTAGTTTCTTGGTCTTCACTATGTTCAGATTTAAATAAATTACATAATATTGAAATTGAAAGGTGTGCTTTCTCACCTTCTCCCTCAAACTCTTTATTCGTATTTTGTGATGCTTCTTCATCTTGTTATGGTTTTGTTATTTATAGTATAGGTCAAGGTTCTAATTTAATATTCTCAAAGGCCAAGGTGGCCCCTCTCAAATCTAGGGCTTTGCCCTCTTTAGAGTTGTTATCTGTGTTCTTATTTTTCAAGTGTATCAAATCAATATTATCAGAATTTCAAAATGTACAGTTCAAAAACATAAAGGTGTTTGTAGATGCTCAAATTGTCCTTTCATGGCTCCTATCTGGAAGAGCAAAAAATAAAAATATTTTTGTAAATAATAGACTCAAAGAAATTTATCAAATCAAAAATCAAGTTGAGCAAGAGTACAAAGTATCCATTTCTTATGCTTACATCAATACTGCTGAAAACCCAGCAGATCTGATTACCAGAGGTGTTACAACCTCTACTTTTCTTTCAAAATTGCCATTATGGCTAAAGGGTCCTTCTTGGATTCTTTTAGATCAATCTCAATGGCCTATTAGTAAACTTAAATGTTTGTCTGAGGCCAATAAGGAAAAGACTTTACAATGTAACACATCTGTGGTTGTTTCTCAGTCTTTGTTACCATTTAAAGATTACTCAAGTGTGCATAGGCTTTATAAAGTAACTTCAAAAATATTCAAATTCATTAGCAGGAGTAAAGGGCTGGATGAAGATTGTGATCAGAAAGCCCAACTCTATTGGTTGAAGATAATGCAGCAGCATTGTTTTTCTAAGGAGATATTATTTCTCCAAAATCCTAAAAAGGATGAAATTCCACCGCTGGTCAATCAACTTAACTTATTCATAGATGATAAAGGCCTAATCCGATCCAAAGGTAGAATTGCCAAGACACTTTTATATAATGATGATGTGATAAATCCAATTCTTCTTGGCAAGGATCATCATCTCACTAGATTAATCATAAGAGACTTTCATTCAAGATGTCAACATTTGGGTGTTCAAACCACTATCAATTTTATCAGAGCTCATGGCTTCTGGATTACCAAGGCCAGGCAGGCTGTAAAGAATGTTTTGTCAGACTGTATAGTATGCAAAAAATTTAACAGTATACCCTTTAAATATCCAAAAATGACTAATCTTCCTCATCATAGAGTTAATTTTGTGCGTCCCTTTGAGCATACTGGTGTGGACTTTACAGGGCATCTCGTTGTAAAGATTAATGATAAGGAATTTCAAAAAATGTATCTATTAATTTTCACCTGCCTTAATATCAGAGCTATTCATGTTGATGTCCTTCCAGATATGTCCACTGAATCCTTTTTACTTTCATTCCAACGTTTCACAAATATATATGGCATACCGTCCAATTTGTACTCAGATAATGCCAGGAATTTCAAACAAGGTGGAAATATACTGTTAGAATCTTTGTCTTCAAATATGTTCTCCGAACATATGCGTATCAATAACATCAAACATTACAAGATTCCAGTCTATTCCAGTTGGGTGGGATCAGTTTGGGAGAGAATGATACGAACAGTTAAGGGATGTCTCTATAAAACTATAGGTAAAGCAACCTTAACTTACTTTCAACTGTTAACAAGTATTTCAAATATCACCAATGTTATCAATTCAAGACCTTTAACCTATAGGTCATCAGATAATGACTTGGAAGTTATTGCTCCAAATTCCTTTTTGAAGCCTTATGGCAATTCAAACCTCATATTCAATGAAGTTTCCACCCCAATATGGAAAAAACTTCCTCCCTCACAACAAGACTTAGCCATAACTCTAACTGCTCAAGGAAGAGTTTTAGAGACTTTCAGGGAATTATGGTATGAGTCTTACCTATTAAATTTGCGCCAGACTAGTAGAAATCTCTATCAGTCAGAGTGGACCAACAGAATTAAGGTTGGAGATATAGTTCTGATACACACACCTAATAAACCTAGACCCTTCTGGCTTTTGGGTAGAGTTCTGGAAGTCATTGTTGGTGATGACGATAAGATTAGGAGTGTGTTATTAAAAAAGGGAGATGGACAAACCTGTCATTATTCTAT
>JABUQX010079625.1:35000-42500 GCA_015478945.1 Trachelipus rathkii
TAGGAGATATGAAGAACTTCTCAAAGAGGTCAAAAACAGAAAAGAAAAAGAAGAGAATAAAAAGGTTGAAAAAAGAATACTTACCATTACAGATCAATAAACTTGAGAGGCAGAGAAATGAATGTTAAAACTGAGGCTTTAACAGAAGAGCCGCTAATAAAATCAAAAATTCAAATGCTTGCAGAAGAAAAGTTAAATCTAAATACTCCCCATTTAGACTTTTGTGATTAGTGGACGCTATCACCTAGGCTAATTAAATGTAAGCTTTTAAATTTAATTTTCTTTTTGTATAAATAAAACTGTTTTCTTTTGAAAAAAAAAAAAAAAGGAGTGCTTTGGACGGCTATGGGTAAGGTATAGGCTTATTACTAAAAAAAAAATATTTTTTTTAAATTCATACCATGATGAAATGAAGCAATTTTCTAAAGTAAGTTTTCAATAATTTAATGTATAAACTGAGTAAATAGGCTGCAGTAATAATAATTAATAGATATTTTATACACCAAAAAATAAACGAACAGACGCTGGTCAGGAAAAAATTTGCAGATTTTGGTCAGGAAATCAGGAAAGTCCAGGGAAATCAAAATTCAAAATTTTAGTGTGAACCCTGATTAAGTTTAGGTTATGATAAGTTTTGTTAATTATACACAGTAAATCTGTGTCTACTTAATCAAACAGTAAAATAACCTTGATGATTTTTCGAACGAAAAATTTAATTTTTTTATGAGCATTAGCTATTTGGTAATTTTGCTTCTAGATTGATTGATTGATTTTAAAAAATGGTAATTGTTACCCAGAGGGTTGTCACCCCCGATTTTTATGAAAATCACAGGAAATAACTCTAAAAAAAATAATAATGCAGGATAGTGAAAACGAAAATTGTCGCTCTTTAGGAAAAAAGTTAAAGCCTCTCAAAGTTGTTAAAAAATCCCATGGACTTTTCAATATTGATCGATCCAGGTTAGGTCTCATTTCAGGCCCTCCAAGTCAGGTTATGATAAGTTATGTTAGGTATACACAGAGAAAATCTATGTAGAATTACAAATCTTATCATAACCTGAACTAGGATGGCCCTAAAACGAGCACGAGGCCCTAACTAATTTTTTATTATAAGAAGTCTACGGGGAAAATTTTTACTTTCAGAGGCTGTAACTTTTTTTTCCTAAAGAGACTGCCGATTTTCGTTTTCACTATTCTTCATTATTATTTTTTTTAGAGTATATCCTGTGATTTTCAAAAAAAAAAAAAAATTTTTGTTTTTTTTTTAAATAAATCCTAAATGGGAGTTTTTTAGCAACTTTGTGAGGCTGATAACTTTTTTCCTAAAGAAGAGGTCGACAATTTTTCGTTTTTCAACATATAAAAATATTCTTCATTATTTTTTTAAAGTATATCTTGTGATTTTCAAAAATCGGGGTGACAACCCTCTGGGTAACAATTACCCTAAAAAATTAATCTATTTTTTTTAGAATCTGTTGAACTCAATAATTACCAAATACTTTTTTCTCAAATGTATTGTTTCATAATAAAGTAAACTAGGTAATTATATACAATATGCCTATGAATACGATTTTTATGAAATCCGGCAGCATAAGCTCTAAAAAAAAATAGTAATAAAAGAAAAAAGATTTCTTTAATGTCTGTAACGAAAAAAAGTTGTAGTCGTCGAAAGTTTGGAATTTTCCCATAGTGTTTTCTTAATAAAAAAAGTGAATGGGCCTTGAGAATCGGTTTAGGAACAATCCTAGTTCAGGTTTACCATAAGATTTTGTTAAGTAATATATAGTATCCTTCATAAAACACTATTTGCTTGAATAGTAAGGCTCCTAAACTGAGACCTAACCTTGATGGATCTAGGTTAAAGTCTAAGGTTTATAGCATGGAAAAAAAAATCGTATCAGCATTATATTATTTTAATAATACAACAGGCTTCTCCCCCCCCCTCCCTATCTCCAGCCTCCATTCATCAAGACTTTCATGGGCCCAGTTAACCCAAAGATAATCTCAGCATATCCAAATAATCATTATACTCTAGCCGACCATCTGAAAAATATCTCCCACTGAATTTTGTACTGTCAAACCGAGTAAATACTGTCCGCGTCTCCCTTCCTTAACACTTTCTGCCATGTAGGCCAGCATAGTTGTGCGATTCGTGATAGTTCATTTGCCACCTTCGTCGCACATATTTGTGTGACAGCAGTGGACTTCGTTTGAGGCCTCGTCACACAAATCTGTGAGACAATACATGCAATTATATATGCTCAAAAGATAGCGTGGCCGCTAAGGAAACTTTTGGTATAAGTCTTGTGGCCGTCGGTGTTACGGTTCTAGTTTTACCTAACGTTTAGTTTCATATGAAAATGGGAATATATATATATATTAATTATATATATATATTATAATAATATATATATATATATATATATATATATATATATATATATATATATATTAATATATAATTATATATATACTATGAATCCATGTACCGGCACGGGGAGCCAGTTAGGTGGTGGTACACAATTTTTTATTTATTATTTTTAATATTTGATTATTATTTTATTATTTTACTTCTGATATATTTATAAGTTTGCGTATTTTAGCTCTGAAATATAAAAAAAACATTAGGAAATAGATGTCACACATGTATGTGTGACAGGGTCTGTCGCACACATGTGTGTGACATAGACCAATGTCACACATATATGAGGGACACGGCTGCTGGTGAAATTAAAAAAAAAAAACAATAAAAATTAAATATCTCGGTAAATACTTTGTACCTTTACGAATTTCAGCTACCATATGTCTATCTTCATTAATCATAACCTATATAAAATGCAAAAATCTTAAACGTGGCCTCCGGAGAATTGTTTTACGCGATTTACCCGTGGCAGGCAATGTGGTTAAGGAATATAAGTTTAAAATTCATAATGCACCTTCCCCCCCCACTGTCAGAGATTCCCCCAGTGCAAAGATTTTCCCCTCGCTGACAAATGACAAACAGAACATCTCTTTTTAAACTAACTGACTTAACAATATTAGATGTAACTTTGATACAATCACTTTAACGGATCTCAGGGCCCAGCCTGCTGTGGTGACACTGTATCTCAGGATTACCACGCTTCTGTTGAAAGGGAGGGCAGGTGCTATTAGATAATTATATATATATTATATATATTTTATATATATATATTATATATATATATAGTATATTACTATAATAATTATATATATATATATATAAATATATATAGGTTATATATAATATATATATTATCAACTTAAAATTGGGGGTGAAATAAATGATGTTTTTCTTTAAGTCCTAATAAATAAAATAAATTCGTGGTAAAGCAGAGCAATAAAATAAATTGGGAAAGAAAATTAATAGGAATAAGGAATTAATGGGAAATAGTGAAAATGAAACTTACGTTTTAAAGCAGAGTTGGCAGAGCAACACGATCCGGGCCCACAGAGACCGTATTCCCTTTCACATAAAGAACACACTAACCCTTGGACTCTTTTCATAAGATTTGAACGATAAAGAGAGGAAAGCACTTGGATAGGAAGTAGCAAGCCAGACTTCAACAAGTTTTACAGCCACACATATATGAAAACAAAATTTAACAGTGAATGAGAATAGGCAATTAAACAAAAGATCAAACTGCAATGTGATTAACAAGAACTGAAGCAATTACCGCTTTTTCAAAATAAAAACCTGGGGGGGTTAAAACTTATGAAAAAGGGGATATACATAAACAAGCCATATATTAAATAATGTAAACTAAATAATAATTATATTTACTAAACTTATTATTAATTAGATAATAATTAAAAAGGCAATTTGTGCCTAAAAAAATCAAATAGCGTTGGGCGGGATGACTTGGACCACTTTAGGTATAACTTCGTCTCCCGACTTTCCCACTTTAGAATTTTTTTTTTTGATTCAAGGCCATGTTAGTAGCTAACAAGTACGCAATCAAATTCTAATAAACATATTAATAATAATATTTATTAAAGTTTAAATAAAGCTGTGGGCAATACCTTGGAGGGGTGAATCGGACCACCATTGAGGGGTGAATCGGACCATCTGTTTAAATTCCTCTTTTCATGTATAAATTCAATTTATATTTTAATTTTTACTTAATATAATAATTATCATATTAAAATTAGTAATAAGTAATAAAAATGTCAATAATGATACATAAAATAAGAATAAAAATGTGGTGGTCCGATTCACCCCTCTCTGCTAAAAATTTTTGACACTTTTTGGAATTCGTATTTTTCATAAATTTCATTTTTTATTTTAATTTTAATTTTTTACTTAATATCAGGCACTTCATTATTATTAATTAAAATTAAATTAATTGTAAGCAAAACGTGAATGAAAATATATTTAATATGAAAAACAATAGTGGGCTCCCGAGCACCCTAATCAATTTTTACGGCAGGGTGAATTGGAGCCGAGTTTAGGCCCTGTGATTTAGCCACTAGTACTGTTTGGAACAAAAACTTTGCCAGTTTAAAGCTAATATACTTGAGTGTATACACTGGAAAAAAATAATTAAAATCTATCCACAATTTTTCATTTATAACGAAGTTAAAAAAACTAATTTTTCAAAAGTGGAAATTCTATTTGAGGGGGCCAGTTGTGTTAGGTACTCCTGTGGTCTAGATGTTAAATTATATTGGTTTTTTAAAAATGAGTATGAAGAACTCTCTAGAATTTGTGCAAAGAATGATCTAAATAAAAATTGTAGTAACTAAATGAGTCGTAAAGAAAAAATTATTCGTATTATTTTGTTTATTTGTATTTAGAGTGGACCCGAGAATCACCTCCTCTAAAAGAGGTGGGCCCGTCTACTAGATGGACTGCCCGCCTGTAGCGCTATATGTGCAAATAATAAGTATTAGTTAGTAGTCCATATATATATTATATATATATATATAATATATATATATATATATATATATATATATATATATATATATATATTAATTTACTAAAAAATACTTATAATATTTACACGTTATAATAATTTCTATTGATAAGGTAATAATTAGGATTATTTCTAAATTTATCAAAAATTTTATTTACAATCAATTTGTGCCTGAATTCAATCAAATAATTCATCTATCACTCACTCTTCTGACCTCTGTTAAAAAAATTAAAAAAAATCACCAAATCATGGTTTCAACTGTCTCTAAACTCTTATAGACCTACCATTTATATATAATACAAATATAATATTATAATATATATATATATATATATATATATAATATATATATATTATAGCTATATAATACTATATATTTATTTTTGTCTAATACTATCAAAAGACATATAATATTTATATATATATATATATATATATATATATATATATATATATATATATATATAATATATAGTTATAATATATATATTAGCGTCGGGCCGTTGGTGACTCGGACCACCTTAGCATAACTTGGTCTCACCTACTCTCGCCTAAATGCATTTTTTTGAAATTTTTTTTTTGTAATCACGGCCCTTATAGTCGGTCATAAGCACACAAAAAAAATAATAATGTAATTCTAATAATAAAAGTTTTATTTAAAGTTTGAATAACGCTGAGTCAGCCTGACCGTGGAAGGGTGAAGCGGCCCACCATTGAGGGGTGACTCGGACCATTTGTTTAAATTCGTCTTTTACGTATAATATTCAAATTTTATATTTTAAAATTTTACTTAATATAATAATTATTTATCATATTAAAATTTGTAATAAGTAATAAGAATGTCATAATCCGATAATAAAATACGAAATAAAAAAATAGATAAGAAAGCGCCAAAAATTTTGACACTTTTTTTGAATTCGTTTTTTTTTTTATTAAAATTTCACTTTTTTTAAAAAAATTTCACTTAATATAAGTAACTTTTTATTATATTTAAAATAATTATACATAATAAAAATGTCAATAATAATACGTAAAATACGAAAAACAATGGTGGTCCAAGTCACCCCTCCATCAATTTTTACGGCGGGGTGAATCGGACCAAGTTAGGCCCCGTAATTTTGCCACTAATACTGTGGCGAATCCGACACAGCAACCTTCGCAGCCGCCGCCGGATAGCGAGGGCGGAGGGGTTCTAGTTCTCCGTTAAATTCGTTGGTGAAGCTCCAACGTGTTACTCCCGCCACCCGCTGCAGCTAACACTGGGTTCGATCTGATATGGTATCGGATTATGTTCGCTGGCCCGCGGTGACTATGCTCCCGTTTGACACCAACCCTTGACAGATTAACCTGTTCCCGCCCACTCCCGTTTTCCCGACTTTGGTTCCTACTTGAGTGAAGCACCTCGGTGGATTTTTCCTACCGCCCGATTCTCTCGAACGGACGTGGGTTTAGCCCGTTTCCTTCCCTTTCCCGACTTCCTTAAGGGGGTGAAGCCCTACGTGGATTTCCCTGCCCGTCCGTTCCCGACTCCGATGAACTGGACGTGGGTCGGTCTCCGGCCCGCTTCGTTCGACCTGCGCCGTCTCCCCGGGCAAAGTAACCTTCCGGAGATATCCCCGTGAACCCTAAACGTCCGGGCCGGCCCACTGGCTCAGTGAATTCACCCGGCCGGCTGTGCCTGTCTCCCTGGGCAAGGGCGAACTCTTTTGATGGTTCTCGAAGGCGGTGGGAAAGCCAGTGTAGTTTTGGCCGAACAGGGCATTTTAGTCGCAAGAATAGCAATTCCCTATTTCTCTTTATTCTTGATTGACAAGGCCTTTTTCGCTTAAAACTATTTCAATCCTGACAGGAAACAACAAGAAAAAAAGGTCAAGAACGCATTTTGTTATTTATAATTCATGGAGCAGTTTTAAAATAGATCTCCTTTTATTGTTGCCAAAATAATGCGAACAACTCGCTGCCTAACCTCAAAAAACAATGTAAACAAGAAAATAGCACGGAAGAAGATGGGAGGGCCAGCATTAACCCCGAATGTCACCCCCCAGGGCGCCTCCAATCTTCCACGTGTGGCACTTACTGCAACGTTGCGCTTGCTCGCTAATTTAATAAGAAGAAACAATGTTCCCAGTCGATCTCAAGTTGATTGCCACCAATCAAGGGGGAGATAGAATCTCAAAAGGGCTTCTTTCAAAAACGCGGTAAAATTTCTCTGGGATAAGTTCCACCTGCAATCAAACACATACACACTGATTAATATTCATTCTCTAACCTACTCTACAATAACGCGTCTCCCGATCCTATTAAACTTACTCAAAGGAGTGGATCCTCGTATGTCTTGCCAAGGTTTGCCCAAAAAAAATGGTTTTTTTCGAAAAAACCCAACGACCCAGGGTTTTTTCGGTTTTTTTCAGAAAAAAGACAGAAAAAACCCAGGATTTTGGTTTTTTTCAGGGTTTTTTCAGGATTTTTTTGCACAGATTTTGAAAAATGGTTTAAACTCTATTTACTAGTTATATATAATATATATATATATATATATATATAATCTATATATATATATATA
>JABUQX010079626.1:0-5000 GCA_015478945.1 Trachelipus rathkii
ACGAGGGCACCCTGGAGAAGGGGCACCACGACGATAAGAAATTTTCCCGGGTTGTTTCCTTCGCAGTTTGATTTCTTACTAAACATAGGTATATCGCTATATAGTTACTATATGAGCAGATAGGTAATATAAGCATATATAATATAATAATATATAGGTCAATAGTATATAATCATACTAATATATATATACTAGTACAGTGATCTTTATGAAGTTGTATATTTTTTAGTATATTCTAAGATATAATTAATATATGTATTTGTAATAGATAATATATATTATTATACTATTTACACTAGTATAAATACTATTTAATTCCTCAACTATTAAGTTATATATTATATACTAATATACGATTAAGGTGAGTACTATAATAAAGTATACTATATATAGTATCATATATATTATAGTATATATAAATTTCAGCATAATATATATTATATATATATATATATATATATATATATAATAATTATAAATAGAAAGATTATTAAGTTAGAAACTAACCTGGACAAGACCCTCATTCTTGCTCTTTCTCTGGCATTGGCAGCGTTTCTCTGTTGGGGTTTCTCTTTACCATTTCTTCCATTCTCAACTACTTCCTTCCTCTTTCTTGGCAATTTACCTATAATATATATATATATTATATATATATATTAATATATATATATAAAGATGATTACAGTACTATCTTATACGCTCAAAGGTGCTAGTTGACTTATACCGTATTAAGCTAGGCGACTCCTGTTTTGTATGGATAGTAATCTATAAGTATATATATATAGTTATATACCGTACACTATAATAGATATATATACGGTACTAATACTATATTACTAGTATATACTCATATTATACCGTTGAGTGGTGTATATAGTATAGGTATATGAGATATATACTATAGGTAATATATATATGATTAATATTAGGTATCGAGTATGATATTACGTACGTATGTGATAGGCTATAATACGTCAGCGTATTTAGTAATTGTGCGTAGCTAGTTACTGTAGTGTTACAGTAGAATATACGAGTTGGTGTTATAATATATGTATAAATATATACAGATATATAATACTAGATATTATATATATATAATACTATAATACTATATATATATGTAATATATCGGTTGAAAAAAAATATTGTGAGTAGTGAATTTAGGACTGATATATATATACTATGTATCGTATATAGTATAGTATATATAGTATAAGTTTATACGTTTAAAAGTTCACAATCTGCGGTTAGAGAAAAATTATATATATATAAGTAATAATAGTAGTAATACTAGTTATGTATATATTATCGTTTATAGGCGTACTGAGTCGTAGTTAGAGGATGTATATTTAATGAGTTATACTAATTATATATAGGCTGCGTGTGATTATAATATGTGTACGAGATTATAGGTATCCGGTGATTGTGTGCTATGATAGCCTGGCATCACGAGTAAATGGTAGGTACGTCTACAGCTTATATTTAGATAGGAGCCATATATTACGTTTCTCTAGTTCTTTCTCACTTTTGTGTTTATATTCGATGAGGCGTGGTGGGCGAGATAGGGCAATAGCCCGGAGACCTATTCGACTCAATCCAGGAGTTGGTGAAAAAGTGATTAGTGTGGGCCAGGGCACTGCCGCACAGGTTAATGGCTGACGATGGATGCGTGATACACGTTAGTGTTAAGAAAGCATCTGATACCCTCACTAGAGTAGCTATCTCTCTATTTGTTTCTGGAAATTCTCCCAACTTGTTTATCTATTCCGTCGCTTATAAGTATCTTTGTAATGATTGTATACTATTGTATATGTATGATTGTATGTATGTTCATTGTGTGATAGATACGTATTGATTCATTTATATTTAATTTATTTATTAATTGGATAAATTACTAGTTAATACTATGAAAAATTTAGGCGTTATGGCATGTGTTATTTAAGAAATAATCGTGAGTTATGTATCTACTATTTTTATTGATAATGGGGCTTCAAGTAAGTGACGGCTTATTTAGTTCACTCCGAGTATATGTATCTATGTAGCCTCTGTAATCGCTATTCATTATTAAGTTATTGATATTTAGATTTATTATTACTGTGATTAGTCATTATTGGCCTCTTTCATTGGTGTTATTACGTATTTATTATTAATTATATAATTAATATATATTTGATTGAAATTTATGTTCTTTGATTATTATTATTATTAGTTAAATTATTCATGTATGTATGATGGTGATTAATTGATCGTTGTATTAACTTATCTCATTTATGTATGTTATTATTGGATTATCTTATTATTAGATTATAGTTGTAGTTAGGTTATGCTAAGATATGTAGTATTTTGACTGCCATCTGATGGCCCTTACATGTAATTCATTTATTATTATTGATTAATTATTAATTATGTATTATTAATTGCATGATTATGAGCATTAACAACGTCAACATCATCTTATTCTTGATAAGGTATGATGAATTGCAATTCATACGAAAATATTATAAATGTATCGCCACATAAATGTATGTATTGAAAAACTGAAACTAATTGAAAATTTTATATTATGTCATTATGTATCTCGAATATGTAAAATTAACCTATGAAATAAGAAAAGAACACCATAGCAACTTTTAATTGAATTGTGGAAATTAATAATACAATGCCGAGGTATGGCTGCTACTCTTATACTACTACTGCGCTTACTACAACTACTACTACTACTACTACTACTACTACTACTACTACTACTACTACTAATAATAATAATAATAATAATAATAATAATAATAATAATAATAATAATAATAATAATAATAATAATAATAATAATAATAATAATAATAATAATAATAATAATAATAATAAATTAAGTAACATGGATATTTTTCACTCCTTTTTCCGTTCAAATAAATTTCCCCGTTTTAAGATTTATGAATAATACCATAAAATGGAAAGCCTTTTCCATCTAATAAATTTAAATTCAAGTTAAGAATTCAAAACTGAAACTCGATTCTATCGCAAAATTTAATCTCTCCTTCAACTCTTCTTTATTATGCATTGATATATAGACATTTTACGCATATATATATATATATATATATATATATACATATATATATAATACATAATAATAATAATAATAATAACATAACTAAGTATTTATATATATAATAATAATAATATATATATTATTTATATATATATCTATATATATTTTGATATATACATATATCTAATAGTATTATATAAAAACAATATATAACAAATATAATATATTGAGATGAAGCATAATAATATGAATATATGTAGATATAAATGATTAATCTGTTCTTTTTTTCATAAACATACATTTAGAAGTAATACATACATACATATATACATACATACATACATACATATATACAAAGCCCTATTAGTATATATATATATATATATATTTAATATATATATATATATATATATATATATATATATATATATATATATATATATATATATATTTATATATATATACCTAAAAAAGACATGTATTTATAGTGTATGAGCACACAGACGAGAATTTAGGGCTTTTGACAAGGTAATTGCATTAAAGTTAATTTTAAGAAATGAAAATCGCATTTGAGTTTAAGTATATTTTTTATCGAAGGCCTTCTTAATAATTCATATAATGACGTTTACACATACACATGAGTTTTTATTTTTATATACTCCTTCCCGTATGATTGAATAACTTATGTAATACACATGACTAAGAATAAATTCATTATTTATGTATCATTTTTTTAATATATTAACCATCAGTCGAAAATTTTATTTCAAATATTACAATATGCAACTTTTACATAAAAATATAAAACTTTGAAAGTAAATTGTAAGAAACTCAAATTGACCCAATGAATATTGTATTATCTTTGTAACTAACAAAAAATATAATGGATTTGTGTCAGATATTTTCATATCAAAGTTGAAGAATGAACTGAATTCTTCTTATTTTACTTTCAATATGACTGAAATTTAAAACAGGCCATCAAAGGAAAACATATCAACGTCCAAAGAGAGAGAGAGAGAGAGAGAGAGAGAGAGAGAGAGAGAGAGAGAGAGAGAGAGAGAGATCTTAAGGAATTCAAGTTTCCAATGAGAACTCGTAAAGAAGTAGTTTGAAAGCATCAAGGAGGAGTTATCCAGTGTACTGTAAAAAGATAGGTTTGAAAAAAATAATTAAATGCCCTATTATATATATATATATATATATATATATATATATATATATATATATATATATATATATATATATATATATATATATATATATATATATATATATATATATATATATATATATATATATATATATATATATATATATATATATATATATATATATATATATATATATATATATATATATGTAATAAATTCTTATATATATATATAATAATGTGTAATTGTAAATTTATGTATATGTATATATATATATAATAATAATATATATATATATAATAATATAATAATATATATATATATGTTTATAATAATAATATAATAATAATAATAATAATATATATATAATATATATATATATATATGTATATATATATATATATTAATATATATATATAATAATATAATAATATAATAATAATAATAATAATATATAATAATAATAATAATAATAATAATATAATATGTTAATATATATATTTATATAATAATAATAATAATAATAATAATAATAATAATAATAATAATAATAATAATAATATTCTTTATAATATATATATAATATATGCATATATATATTATATATAATATTAATAATATATGTATATATATATATAATAATATATGTATATATATATGTAATAATAATAAATAATAATAATATATATATATATAATAATAATATATATAATAATAATAATGATAATAATAATATATAAGAATATATATATATATATATATAATATTAATATATATATATATATTTAATAATCTGTTTT
>JABUQX010079626.1:10000-15000 GCA_015478945.1 Trachelipus rathkii
ATGCTGTGTTATTTCTTTGTTTCTTTCCTTTAAGCTAAGGGCAATATCAAAGGCCTTTGACAAAATCATTAAACATTAGATGTCAATTTCATCAATTTGTATATTTGAATTCACACACACACACACACACACACACACACACACACACACACACACACACACCTACACACACACACACACACACACACACACACACACACACACCCACACACTCCTGCTACACAAGTATATATATATATATATATATATATATATATATATATATATATATATATATAATAATATATATATATATATATATATATATATATCTATATATATATATATATATATAATAGCAACCTTATATATATGCTAACTATATATATATATATACTATATATATATATATATATATATTAACAAAGGTGGGCATTAACGCGTTAAAGCGTTAATCCGTTAATTAACTCGTTAATTTTTTCGTTAACTTTTAACGCTTTCGTTAATTTCGAAAAGAAGTAACGGACTATTAACGAGTTATATTTGTGAATTAACGTTAACGAGTTAAAATTTTCCCCTATAACCGTTACCTTAATTTACGAGTTTATAAAATAATTTCTTATCAGATTTTAAATTGTATTAGATTCAATTTCGATAACAGATAAACTTTTTTTTTTTTCCAAAATTTCCTAAACGCTCCTCTCAATGGCTAAAAATGTGTTTATCTTTACTCGGTTAAACACAGGGTTGGAAAAAACCCGAGTTTTGAAGGAATGTGCTTACGTGCTGACACCGCCCCTCGTTCAGATATATTCTCTGTCTTAATACTAGCACTTTCCCTCAGTGTTGGAAGCACTCACATGTCCAACCTATTCCGAAAAAAGGAAGCCGCTCTGATCCTTCTAACTATCGCCCTATAGCTCTCACTTGTATTCTATCTAAGATCTTTGAAACCCTTATCAACTCTAACTTCTTAGACCATCTGGAATCTCATTCTCTTCTTTTCGATCGCCAGTACGGCTTTTGGTGTTCAAGGTCTACTGGCGATATACTTTCCTATTTAACCGATTTATGGTTTTCCACTCTTAGGAACTACGGGCAGACTTGCGTAGTGGCGCTTAACATATCCAAAGCATTTGACCGGGTATGGCACGCATCATTGCTCTCCAAGCTCCCCTCCTTTGGGTTTCCTCCTTCTCTTTGCTTACTTATGTCTAGCTTTCTTTCAAGTCGCTAAACATCGGCTCTGGTTGATGGAGCGACTTCTTCTTTTTCTGTCAAAAGTAGTGTTCCTAAGGGTTTCGTCTTATGTCCTACTTTATTCCTACTTTCATTAATGATCTTCTCACCTGCACATCTAACTCTATCCACTCACGTGGTGGCTGACCACTTTCATTCTTCAATGTTTCAGTTCTGTATAACTAAATTGCCTCTCGTCTTAATCTTTCCGATTCTATTCTCGCTGATCTAGATAAAATTTGAGGGTGGGGTCATCTCAACCTTGTGAAATTCAATTCTTTAAAAACCCAACTTCTACAAATCTCCCTCTCTAAAATACCTTCTAACTTTCCTATCTCTTTTGACGGTTCTCTCGTCTCTCCTATAGACAATATAAACATCCTTGGCCTTACTTAACATAAACAAAAAAATGTCTTACAAACCTCACATCACAACGGTTGCTAGGGCGGCCTCAAAGAAACTGGGAGTTCTGTTTAGACTGCGAAGACTTTCCTCTTCCTCAGTATACAAGGTTCTCATCCCGCCCTTAGTATAGGTACTGTTCTTATTTCTGGGTGGCTCTGGTTCACTGGCTTTTGGACAGGGTCAAGTCAAAAGCCAAAGGCTTCGCTAAGCTATTTATCGCTTTCAATTCGTGACCACCTCTATCTTTTGGCTTTTCAATGTTGTTCTTTATCTCTTCACTCAGGTATCACCCAACGGCGGGTATTCGAGAGAACTTACCACTCGCGGTACCACCACCTTTACGACGCCCTCATAGCACAAGGGCGCACGAATTTTGTGTAGATATTGGTAACTCAGGCTAGTTCGCTGCTGTAATTCCTTCTTTCCTGTCACCACTGTTCTGTGGAACTCTCTTCCATCTTTTGTGTTTCCTCATGAATTTAATCAACCTCACTTTATAGCCTGCGTCTATGTTCATCTGCGTAATTTGCGCTAGCAGATGAGAAATTTACGGCAGTCACAACACCCTCCTCGAATGAGGTTCTGCCCGTGAGTGGTGGTGATTAAAGATGGGGGAAAATGAAACGTAACGATTAACGTTAACTTCCGCTACATTCTTTACCGATAAACGCTTTAATGATTAACGCCGTTAATTTTTTTTTTTGTTAACGATTAAGAATTAACGACGTTAACTTTCTCATTAACGTTGCACCTTTGGCCGCCATAACATATATATATATATATATATATATATATATCTTATCTTAACTAACCAGTAACCAGCAACACCGCGCCTGCTCGCTGCCATAACAACCAGCACCAACTTAACCGCCGCCACCACCCTGCCCTATATATCTACTATACTGCTGCATATATATATATATATAGGACCTTTTATGTTTACGACTCCGTCAGTTTTGATATTTTTTTGTTTTTTTAATATATTTTACTAGTATATAAGTCCTAACAATCAATTTAAGTGATGACGGACATGATTCAAAAATATAGGATCTCTGTTTCGTTTTACGACACCGTCAATTTTTAATTTTTTTAACTAAAGGAATACCCAAGGGTAATCCGCAACGCAAAGATGGTAGGAGTCAGGGTCCTCAGAAGCCTCGGGGGACTGACAAGTTAAGGATTATTTCACCCCCTTCCAGGGAATGTCTCCGGATCCCCACCCTCTTTGGTACATTACAAGGTGTCACCAGGGACCTCCCTTCCCTCCAGGGGTATGGAAACGTCCCCCCATCTGTCCCCCCGTCGGCTCAGAGCTAAATATTTTCTTTTTCTGTAACAAAGCTTTATATGCTGATTTCAAATATGTAATTGGTTTCTCTGTAAAGTGTCTAACTTTTCGAGACATTTAATTTTTTCAAATTTTTTTTTAAAAAATATTACTAAAAAATTATCTCATTATTTCAAACTTCGTGAATCATGTCACTCTTTTTGGTCTTCATTGTTAATTATCATATACTAGAAATATGTTAAAAAACAAAAATAAATAAAACGACGGAGTCGTAAAACATAAAAGTAGCCTATATACATATATATATATATATATATATATATATATATATATATATATATATATAATATCGTTTTGTATATATAGAAATATATATATATACTCTATATACTAACTATATATATATGTATCAGTGTGGCGTAGTTAAGGGATAGGCTGGGTAGGCATTGCCTATCTTATTTTTAGGAACAAAATAATTAAAACAAAAATAAAATATAAAAATATTAATATATAATGAAATAAGAAAATTAATCTACAAAATCTTAAAAAGAGAAATGTAAAACCAAAAATGAGGTACTTGGGAATACTCTACCTATGCATGGCTTGAATTTTCTACGCTAAAAGGCGTAGCTGAAATAAACAATCATTATAACTAATGATATATAAAGGGGGGCGGGCCGCCTCAAGCTCGTCATACTCTCCGAAAGATGTTGCCATAAAACGCTTATTAAAAAAACAACAAAGAAGTTGACGAAAATTGCCAGATTATGAGAAGGCTAATAGACTGTATTTTTTCTTGGTAAACAAAAATATATATATATATATATATATATATATATATATATATAAATATATATATTTATATAACATATATATATATATATATATATATATATAATATATATACTATATATATATATATATATATATATATATATATATATGCTTTCTGCCTAACGCTAACATATATATAGTATAATATCTTCAATAGCATGCTAGCTGCTGTATATATGTAACTAATAGTAACAACACCAACTAATATATATAATAACTTAATATGTATATGTATAATAATAATAGCATAATAATAATAATAATTATAACTATAATAATATGTAATAATAATAATAATATAACTAACTAACTAACTATATATATATATATAATATGTAGCAATAATATATACCAATATATATATATATATTATATCTTGCCTGCCCGTGTGAGAGGAACGTCTGGCTGCGCCGCTGATGAATAATAATAATAACTAATATATAATATATATATGTATAACATATATAATATATATATATATATATGTATATAATAATAATAATAATATATATATATATATATATATATAATAATAATAATAACCAATAATAATAATATATGTAATAATAATAATAATCCAGAGGAGGCGAGAGAGAGAGAGAGAGAGAGAGAGAGAAGAGAGAGAGAGAGAGAGAGAGAGAGAGAGAGAGAGAGAGAGAGAGAGAGAGAGAGAGAGAGAGAGAGAGAGAGAGAGAGATGCAAGCTAAAACAAATTTCAATCAATTTTAAATAAATTAAGATAAAAGCGCAATGTTCTGGGTTCACATTGCTTGGTTAAAAATGCTTGATCGTTTTAATGCTTCAGTGAACTTTATATTACAATTAAATGGAAGTCAACAAAACGAGGAATATACCTTGTGTCAAGTAATTAATCATCGAATCTAAATCATTTTTTTAATTTTTGTTTTCAATATACATTACACCCTTTCAAATGTTAATTCTTTGTGGTGATATTGTAAAGTTAGTAGGAATTAAATTCTTTCAGGATATATATATATATATATATATATACTGCTAACTCATACCTATATATATATATGTAATATTATATATGTATGTATATATATGTATATATAACCAACAATAATATGTAATGTGTGTTTAGCATAATAACAGCAACATAATAATATATCTTATATATATATATATGTAATAATAATATAATAATATAAAATGTATTTATATATATTTAGAAAGATTTAGAAAAAAAATTTATATTGAATAATTCTATTCAATATATAATAATAATAATAAT
>JABUQX010079626.1:22500-25000 GCA_015478945.1 Trachelipus rathkii
CGGATTTCAACCTCTTCCCTAAGATGAAAATGAAGTTGAAAGGTCATCATTTTGGGACGATGAAAAACATAAAAACTAATGTAACATGTGAACTAAACACCCTTCCAGGAAATGACTTCCGGTACTGCTATGAATAGCGAAAGAAACGTTGGAACCGCTGTGTTACCTCCCAAAGGTCATACTTCGAAGGAGATAACTTGTGATTTCAGATAAGTCCAATACATAATTAAATAAGACATCAGTACACTTACTTTTGGAACGTAGCCAATATATAATTATATATATATATATATAAATATATTAATTTGATATAATAAAAAAAAAAAAAAATATATAAAATTTATATATATATATTAATATATAATATTATATATATAATATATATATATATATATAATATAATATAATATTATATATATATATATAGTATATTATATAATATATATAATAATATGTATTATATATATATATAATATAATATATTTAATATATATATAATATATATATATATTATATATATATATATATATATATATATATTATAATATATATATATATAATATATTATTATTTATATTATATATATATATATATATATAAATAAGCTGCCTACCCTGAGAGACAATCAACGGCACTTGCCTGAATATATATATAATATCTATATATATAATATATATATATATATATATTATAATATATTATATTAATATATATATATATATATATATATATATATATAATATATAAATATAATATACATATATATATTCTCAATATCTCCAATCTCTTTATATTACAAAAAAAAAAAACAAAAAAAAACAATGAAAAGTGCATCATTGTAACAGATCTTTTCATCAAAAATTGGCAAAGCTGAAAATTAAAGCCATTTTTATTCAAGGAAGCATCGGGCCTACCACGTAGTGAAAACATTATCAATGCATTTTTTTATAAATATTTTAAGGATAATTGAAATTGTGAATATCACACAAATATTTGACACAATCTCATTACTCTTAAAGTCATTAATAAAAAAAATTGATTCCATTGTAAAAAATAAAAAAAAAGGAAAAAAAAATTTCATGACTGATTTCCGCCATAATTTCCTTGTTCACTTTTTTTGTAAGAATAGAATTTTTCGGTAAGATGCGAAATGCAACTTAGGGAATTTTGGTCAAAATTCTTACTTTGGTGAGAAATATTCTCAAAATTTTCCATTAAAAATTTGACAAACGAACGATTTTTTTGAGAACGTTCTTATTTTTCGTTTGAATTCGTAAGAATATTGCCAAAACGAAAACGGCTTTACTTGAAATCATTTATAATTGTAAATATGTGTTTATTATTAATTTGCTATGGTAATGTTATGATAATGTAGTGTATAGTGTAAATTGTAGTATAATATAGTATTATACAGGATTTTATGTAATATTTTATATATTGTTTGAGTAAATATCTTGTATATGAGGTGATTTAAATTTTTTTTCGTTCTCGCCATTTCTGTACTCATATAGAGGTGGCTGTCTTTTTTAAAGTTTCAAATATGATAGAAAATGAGCTTAGTGGTAGATATACAAGAGATTCAGGTATAACAAAATTCTAATAAAAAATTATAAATTGATTATTACTCTTAACTTTAGGTCAGCGAAAGTTTTCTTTTTATAACTGAAGAAATTGTTTTAGTAAAATAATATTAGGTCCAAAACTGAGTTTTATTCCCTACCTTTAGAAATAAGTTTTAAAATCGGTTAAAATACTTGGTGGACGATTCATTAGCCTAGAAGTACCAATCAAAGCTTCTTATATAGCCTCTTCTTGTACTTGGTGACAAAGGAGGTTTCAGCAGAGAAAGGTGTGTACCCTGATACCTGTAGATTCTTAAGTCCCTCAACGTATAAACGAAGCCTAATACGAGGAGCTATCATCAAAAGAACACCATCAAAACTACCTGTGCAGTGAAGGAATACGAAAAGAACTACAACTTGTGAAGTGGAGAAGAAAAAAAATTACTCTCCCAGCACTCTTGTCACTTTATATATATATATATATATATATATATATATATATATATATATATATATATATGTATATATATATATAATAAATATATATAATATATATATATATATATATAGGATAATATATAATATATAAATATATATAAAGTTATGTAAATTTAATAATAAAATATTAAAAATGTATATATATATAGATATATGTATATATAAATAAATTATATATAAGAAATACTTATATATATATATATATATATATATATATACAGGGTGGCGCGCGGCAAACGCATGGATTTGGAAATGGAATAAAACGCCGACTGTAACAAAATTACCAAATTTTATTTTGCATCCTGATACATTAATATGGGAAATTAAAGTTTACAAAGTTTTGAACAAAGTGTCGGTCAAATGGCGGCCATCACACTCCAAACACTGATTAAGCCTATTTCTGAAGTTTTCGTGCACTTTTTGAAGCATTGGCACAGGAA
>JABUQX010079626.1:37500-40000 GCA_015478945.1 Trachelipus rathkii
GAAGGACGACCTGTACCACACTCCGACGATGTCCCCATTCCAGTGTTCACTACACTCCCAGACCTAGCATTGTCTAATGAAGAAGATATCCAGGATTTGGTGTGCACACGTGCAGATAGTAGTAGTGAATATGAAGAAAGTACTTCTACACAGCAACAGTTCTCCCAGGAAGAGATCAATGATTTAGTACGAGAGTTAAGTCTCTCCAAGCAAGATTCTGAGCTTTTAGCATCTAGACTAAGTGAAAAGAACTGTCTCAAGGCCGAATGTAAAATAACTTTTTTTCGGACAAGAGAGGTAGTACTTCTTCCATATTTCATTGAAGAAGAAGACCTAGTATACTGTAGGAACATCCCTGGACTCCTACTTCCAAATGGGTTACCTAAATACCGACCAGAAGATTGGCGAGTTTATGGATAGTTCAACGAGAAGCTTGAAGTGTGTTTTTTTTGAACAATGGCAATAGTTATGCATCGATTCCAATAGGTCACTCAACAAAACTGAAAGAGGAATATGAAAATATAAGAATGATCTTGCAGAAGCTTAGATATAATGAACACCAGTGGTCTATATGCGTTGATTTGAAAATGGTCAACATCTTACTTGGGCAGCAAAGCGGATATACTAAGTACCCTTGTTTCATATGCTTGTGGGATAGTAGGGCTAAAGAAGACCACTGGAAAAAGTTTTATGGCCTGCTAGGAAAATATGACTGTATTTGCATCAAATATCATTAACGAACAACTGGTTGACAGGGGAAAAATTATTTTCCCACCACTCCACATCAAACTAGGACTGATGAAGCAATTTGTTAGGGCCCTAGACAAAGATGGTGAATGTTTCAAATATATTTGCAGATTTTTTCCAGGTGATCATGGAGAAAAATCAAAGCTGGAACTTAGCGGCCCTTCAAATTCGCCAAATCATCAAGGATGACAGTTTCATAAATTCCATGACTGATATTTGAAAGCATCTGCCTGGAAAAGTTTTTTCTTGGTTGTTCAGAACCTTTTGGGCAACCATAAATCTGCCAACTCGTACAGAATATGCTTTCAGACTTCAAAAATTTGAATGCTAATATGAGCATAAAAGTTCACTTTCTACATAGTCACTTAGATCGGTTTCCGGATAATCTAGGATGTTATAGTGAGGAACAAGGGGAGAGGTTTCATCAAGATATCAAGGTGATGAAGAAAGATACCAAGGAAGTGGGATACACACATGATGGCAGACTATTGTTGGAGCCTTTCAACGTGATTTGTCCACATTCTGCACACAGAAGACAATCATTTAGACAGCGATTTTGTAATGCATTAATTTTGATTTCATTGTACTGAATTGAATGTTTGTGACCTATTAGCATTTTATTACATTACTCATTAGAACAATTTGATATAATATATCTTCGTGTTTTTTATGTGAATTATCGTTACAACCTAACATAAATTGTTGTATTAATGTATTTTTGTGACCACCTTGTATCTCAAAAACTAGAGCCAATCTAGGAAAACGGAGGTCATATTCGGAATCAGGGCAACAAGTTACCTATAAAAATGACCTTCAAATGTTTTGCCGCAAAATCTTTGTTGGCCAGTGTTATAGTTTTACTTCAGTGTTGCTACCAGAAGTGAAAAGGTAAAATTAGTTTATTTTTATTTAGTTTTCTACATAGTTATTCTTTTATAGTTTTATATTTCTTTTCATATTTGTTCTTTTTTTTTATATTTAACAATCATTTTTAAAATTGCACTGCTTGAGTTTGAGATCGAGAATAATGATATAATATATATATAATATAATATTATTTATATAGAATAATATATATATAATATATTATATATAATATATATATATATATATATTATATACTACACAGTGTATACATAATAACTCCGCAAGCATCCACGCTGTAAAAAATATAATAACGCAACAGGAAAATACAAAAAAATTTTGATTTTAGCAAGCAATTTTCATCGATGAAACTTAAAAAAAAATATTTTTATTCTAATTTTATTAAAACACCTAAACTAGTATATCTTAGATGTGGAAGCATACCCAGTTGTGTATTGACCTTGATACGCTGCAATTACTTCACGATAGCAGAGTTTCCAAACAGTATTTTTATTTTACGCTTTGGAGAAAAATGTTATTTTTCTTTTTATATCCTTTTAGGGGGTTCGAGCCGACGTAGGGACAGAGGGGACGAAGTTCCCCCCGTCGTCCCCCGGTAGGCCAAACCCCGACTCTCTCCATCGTTCTTGTTTACCCGTAGGATTATCTTTAATTAAAAAAGAAAAAAATCAAACATTTGGCACCTTTGCGTACTCACTCGAACTAATCGAGCTTCTTCGTTTTAACTTTTTAAAATTTTTCATAAAGCGTTATTTTTTTTTTTTTTAATTTCATGGATGAAAATGTCTCCTGATTTAATAAAAATGTTATTTATTTCCAGTAGCTGTTTATAGTTTTTGTTACATGATGATTGCTTTTCGGGAGGATT
>JABUQX010079627.1:0-12500 GCA_015478945.1 Trachelipus rathkii
CAGTGACTTTCCATAATCATTGGAACCAGTAGAATGAGACATGGTCATATCTCAAACGTACTTTCATTTATTCTCCGAATTTCTTTCGAGGGTGTTCTATAACTAACAACTTATCAAACAACTCTCTTATAGCGCTGCATTCCAAATTTTATGAAGTCTTCTCAGCACCTAACACCACCTCTAAGATTGTCCATGCTGGATGCCACTTGTAGCTTTCGATCAATAACTCTTATTCCAGACATAGTCTCACTACTATACCATTAACACAGGTAACGCAACATACCCTGGCATGGTTAAGCGACCCAAGCGCTACTTCAAGACTTAGTGCGCCTTTTACATCCCACCAAGGATTTAATTGCAGCCAGCCACCCTTCCTGCCATTCACTTTCCTACTTCACTCTGCATCATTCATTCCCTTTCATCTAACATTTATTAAATAATTTAAACTCAGACACTTTTTCCATGCTGCTCACCATCTACGTATAAATTCACACGGAGGACTGTCCTCACTCACCGAACCATTAACCTTCTCTTATGCTACGTTTCATTTCAAACTTCCTTCTTCTTGACACACCTAGCCAATCTCATCTACCAATCCCTTCTCAAACTCTTCTTCAGATTCGCTCACACCAAACTAGAATCATCCGCATATAGTAGGTAGGGAACCCTCCACTCTCTTCCATGTCTCCATCATTTTAACAAGCCATTGTCCTGCCAACCAGTCTAACATACCAAAATCGCTAATCTTCAGGTAGGTTTATTTGCTGAAAAGCCACCATCCGGTACATCTCTTAATATCATGCTTTTCATAAATGCCAACGCGGTTTCTGCCGATATACAAATTTGTAATTCAAACTTCTGTGAACTTTATGAGATATTATTTTCTCTTCAGAGCGAGCAAGCTCCTACAGACATTTATCTTGCTCAGTTTCTACTCTTGACTGACTCTATTCTAAATGATATGTGGTTAACAACCAAGAGTGTCGGGAGAATGCCATCTCTCGGAGGCTTTCAGCTCTAGCTTTTCTTAGTCTCTACTATGCGCTCACGATACCTTTTCAAGTGATTATTGTTCTCTCTATAGTCATACTCATGTGTATCTACATTCAGAGAGAGCGTCATCAGTGGGCAGAAACCAACATCACTATTTACTATGACGGAGGTAACGGGTCGCTCGTAAGCGCAGCTCATCAGAGACATACTCTTCTATTTTAAACTGCACATATATCTGTCAGATTGCGAGCCTGTATCGGAGAGATCGTCCACTAACCCATCACACAGATTATATATCTCCAACACTCGTCACACTCCCGTCAGTGCATCACCATTTGTGATCTATATTGTAAAAGCATTGGATCATCCACTGCTCATGACTTATTACTGAAGCGCGACGTTTGTTTTCTCTAATGCAGGTCCTTTCAAATCATCGACACGCAGCTCTATCCGACCAAAACACGCAGCATATATCTCCCACGACATTGCAGTAAAGGATATTCCGATTATAATAGCATACAGTTACCGTTAATCCCACCTACAATTATAGTAAGGGTACGTGATTAATTGCTCTCCTGCCAATCCCGACTCGGGAACTAAATCTCCTTCATAGCACTCTATGTTCACGCAACTTACACAAATCAATCCCAAATCACGATACTCGCGCCGATAGATGTACTCTTACGCTAGGATGAAGAGAGCGAAACAAAGAGTCTATATTCTTCATTGCGCTTATATTCTTAAAATCAACTTAATTAAACTCTTTTGACAGGGGATACAGAAATTTCTTCCAGTGTATGTTAATTTTCAAAACAAGCAGCAAACATCTAGAGATCTTCCATGAAACACATCTATTTCTGAAGAATGGATGTGCCAGAATTTTAATAATTGCACACAACCTTTTCGAAATTGTACTTTCAGCAAAATTTAAATATCACGCTACAATAGATTATCTATCTCTTAAATTTTCAGCATTCCCCACACTTCTAGGCACTTCTTAAAAGTACGTTTTTCCTAAATTTACACAATTGAAGTCATTATAATCAGATGCTTACGTTTGAAGTTTGTTGTGAGAGCGGGACTTATTCTGCATTTGAAAAAATAATCAGTTTCATATTGAAATGCAATTTCAACAAGCAGAAAAAAGAATTTATTTAATTGCACAGTTCTATTTAATTGAAATTTCAATATTTGTTTTCTATATACCAAATATTTCATTAGTGGTGAAACTTGTTTTAATAAAAAATTACAGCTGTCTAAATTTAACAGCTCCCTAAGGAATATTCTCCTGCTCACTCATCGAGCGCTCACATCGCACACTTCTCTCTGGCGGAAATCAGGACGAAAATTTCGCGTAAAATTGACAGTGGTTTTGAAAAACGAAATTTTTACACAGTTTTAACAACTTCTCACATTTAGATTTCGAGTGAAAGAAAATTGGGAAATATTTATAAATTTAAAGATAACCTCCGCTGTAAACCTTTATGAATCATCAGTAATATCCACATCATTGACACAGTGGCGGTGACTGCGATGACCACTTTAAATAGGAAAAGACGGTCAATACGAAGCATTTCTAGCTATATCATTGAGACATAAATAGGTGATTTTGTCCTCAAATTAGAGCGGCGGCGGTGCGTAAAGGTGGTGGTAAGCTCTAAAGACCACCATTTTACAGTCATGGCCCCTCTATTAATCCGACTATATATGGTTATATCTCGTATCAGTGAGTTCCGCGAAAACGACCATTAATACACTGATGACCGAGTTATATAGGGCAATATTAGCCCAAACTCGAGGAACCGATCTTCATATTTATGTGTAGACACTCCTTGCGTATATCTGTGCATCTCAAAAACCGACACTCAGAATGAAAGTCTAAGCTTGTTAACAGTCCTTTTAATACTGAAGTGAGGATTTTGTTTAAATCATGAACTCTTAACCGCATAATAATTGTTTAAATTTATCTATATTGTTTATTTATGTTCAATTGAGATTATTATTTTTGAATTACTTATACATAATATTTTGTTTAAATTTTATTTTTGAAAGTGTGTCTTGAAAATGGGAGGAAGGATTCTTACCCGAAACTAAGTCGGCTAATAAATAATTTAAAAGGTTCAAATTCTTTTTGGTTATAGCCTGCGCTGACTTATAGTACTATATAAGCGTATATGTAAGTATATATTATATGATAATATATATATATATATTATATATAATATATATATATATATTATATAGTATATATGTATATATATATATATATATTGATACCTGCTATTATCTATGTGTACGGTATTCACTGTATATATATATATATATTAGTATATATATATATACGGTATATTTACTATATTAATATATGATAAGTATAACGTATCATATAGGTATATATATATTAGTATATATATATATATATATATATATATATATAGTATATATGAATATATATAGATATAGGATATAGTATATATATAATAGTGATGATATGATATCATATATATATATTATATATATATATATATATATATATATTATATATATATATATTATATATAATATATATATAATAATATTATAATATATATATAGTTGCCATTTTTGGGGAATGTGAGATTTCGTTAGGGAAATTTATTTAGCAAATAAACCTAAGAAATAATAGTATCAATACGTAGAAAAATAATAATAAACAAAATATTGGCAAGTTAAAAATGCCAAGAGTACTTGCAAGTACTTGGCAAATTTTCAAGTACAAGAGGTGCAAGGTACAAGTACAGAAGTAACAAGTACATGGGTGGTTTACTAGAAAACTGGCAAGTACAAGTACAGAGAGCAGTATCCAAAAAATGTAAAACTTAAGTCCAAGTACAGAAGTACTTGTACTTGACCGCCAAGCCTGATATATACATATATAATAGCAAGTACTATACTGGAAGTATTATTATATATACGCTATAATGACAATACTACTATATAACTATATAGTACGTAGTATATAGTACCGATAGTATATATAGTAATATAATATTATATATATATATATATATTATATAACTATATATATATATTATATATATATATATAAAAATGGAACGGTAGGCCGGAAGACAAATAAAAGAAAGAGAAGGATATGAAAAGAGAGAAGAAAATAAAGATTGATAAGCCGTGCGACGTATTTCCGAAGAAGATTTTTGCCTCAAATAATAGATAATATTAAAGGTTTGAAGACAGAAACCAACTAATTTTGTAACTTCTAAAATAGTTTTGGGAAAAATAATTTCTAATATGTTTTATCAAAATTAGTTTGGTTAATCCGTAATGTTTATGGAAGTGCTTCAAAAATTTCAAACATTATCGTTTTTTGAATATTCGAAAGCCAAAATTCTATAGTAAGCATGATGAACTAGCATCGAGTGCAAAAACTAAAATAAATTGTTTTTAAATAACCTAAAACGTTAAAAAAGTTGTGAAAAAAATTCTCCGAATCTGCTTCAAAATAAAGAAGGCAACTTTTTTATTATGGCTGGTGGAGGTTGAAAAGTTTGAAAACATTTTTCACTCACAAATTATATTGCTGAGCAGCAGCAATATGGTCGATCAACAACTGATACCACCTCACTGGGAAAAGGTGTTTTTACAATAGTATTTATATATATATTAGTATATATATAATATATTATATAATATATATATATATATATAAAATATATATATATATATATATATATATATATTATATATATATATATTATATATATAGTATATTATATATATATATATATATATATATAATTATATATAGTATATTATATATTATATAGTATATATATTAATATAGTATATATATATATATATATATATATATATGATATATATATATATATATATATATTATAATATACTATATATACTATATATATGTGTAGTATATATATATATATATATATATATATATATATAGTATATAATATATATAAAATATATATATATAATATATATAATTATATATATATATATATATATATATATAGATATATATATATTATATTTGTGCGTACATGTGTGCGCATATGTATGCATGGTGTGTGTACGTGTAAAATTGGTGTGTGATGCGGTCTTGGGACGCGTGGTGCTTTTAATTTTGTAGTTTCTTATTATTGTGGGGGCTGCAAGGCGAAACACAAGAAGTCACCCCGTTAGCTTGCGTTCCTATTTGAGTATAACAAAAGTCTAAGAAAGGGAGGTTCGGAGTTTTGGGCAGGCGTACGCCCGTACGCCCCCAGGTGGGCTTTAAATGCGCCCCTCATCGAACGGTGCAACGTGTCCGTGGCGTCTTAATAGGGTATAATTGCAGAAACGAGATCTGAATTAGGTGAACTGACAGGAAGAAAAAGGGTGAGTGAGTGGAAGGAAGAGAGAGAGAGTTCTTTCTCTTCGTTTACAATTGATCAATACTGGTCACTCTATAAATAATAGGCATGTCAATTATTAATAAGGTTGGACTAGTTTTTTTGTTTCACCTAAATGTCTGTAAATTACCACCAAATTTTTAGGTCGCTTTCCATAATATATATTTATATAGTAGTAGTATATATATATATATATATCATATATATATATATATAACATAATACTATATTTATATATATTATATACTATATATATAATATATAATTATATATAGTATATAATACTGACCTTAATTAATTTAAGTGACTCAGCAATTGTCTACTGTTCCTCGTATCCAACGTCCTGTGAGTGGTGGAAAAATAAAATATAACAAATTTTTACATCAGAACATAAAAAATACTTAAATGTAGATTTAGATTAAGCATTAGATTTTTTCATTGAAATCGGCGGTAGTCGGTACAAAAATAATATATTATTCAGAGGCCGACCTCCTGCATCGTGCTGACTGCGTGCTCAGCAAGAGTTGACATTATAGAAACGATCTAATTTTTGCAAAAATTTCAACAAGTGTTTCGATAATATTTTCTTAGTTTTTTTGGAAAAGTTGGTCAAATAAATGAAATTATTGACATAAAAGTCTATATAAAAGAATTATGCAAATTGAAAACGAAAAGGAAAATAGCGCTATCAAATAATGCTTTAAACACATTAAAAATAGGACTAAATCCGTGCCCAAAGGAAAAGGCGGATATGGTATCTGTGAATTTATAATATATAATTTTTTATAAAAAATCTGTTTAAAGTGATTTGTTTAAATACTTAGTAATAATAATAGATATTTTATAACAAAAAATGCATTTTATAAAACCAATATACGAAATATAAAACATATTCAATTAAAATTACTTTAAAACAATAGAAAAGAATTATCAATTTTATAGAAAGTTAGACGTGAAGTCTATAATAGAAAACATTTACATAGAAAATTTTTTTAGTAGAGAACTCAAGTATTGAATGACATAGCCCAATATTTAAAATTAGTACATATAGATACAGCTTGACAAATATAGTATATACTTATTATAATATTAGATATATATATATATAGTATATATATAGATAATTATATATATATATATATATATCATATATATTATAATAGAGAGAGAGGAGAGAGAGAGAGAGAAGAGAGAGAGAGAGAGAGAGAGAGAGGAGAGACGAGAGAAGGAGAGAGAGAGAGAGAGAGAGAGAGCACGAGTAATAAAAAGTTACTAGAGTCACGCCGACTGTATATATATATAGATATATATATACTAGAATAAACATATTATTATATTATATATATATATATAGTTAACCATATAATAGTAGTATATTAAGGTATGAGTAGTATATATACTCATATTATACTTATATAGTATACAAATTTATATAATATATATATAAGTATGATTATAATATACCACCTATAATATAAGTATAGTAATATATGAAGTACTGTATATATAAGTAATTAGTATATATGATTAAATACTAGATAGCGAGTGTAATATAGTATACTATATATATAGAAATATATATATATAAGATATATATATATATGATATAGTATATATACTATATAGATATCAATATAATCGATAATATAAGCTAGTTAATATATATATATGAATATATATAGTATATATATATGTATAGTATAGAAAGTAATATATATATATATATATTAACAGGAAATAGAAAATATTGGTGATATACAGAATGTGACTATATTGTGCTAGTTCGCGTCCCTCATTGTAGTTTTGGTGACATGCCATAACGTGAAGCGGGCGGGCGGGCGGAGTCTCCCTTCTGCCTCGGAAAGGGAGTTTGTACCAACTTTCAAAACACTTTTCGTTTGTAAAAAAAAAAAGAAAAATTGTTACCTCCTTCATGCTCGTCTCATCAATTTCTCAAAGTAAGATCGAATAGAAGAGAAACAGCAAACAAACACATTGCTCTGCAAACAGGGTAGAAGCAATAATGATTTTTTGCGGAGATTGGATGGCTCAAAAATTATAAACTGACGAATTAATTAAGTGCATTGGATGAGACTTAAAATAATCAACTTAACTATTAAGCAAAAAATATCTTGGGCATGTTCGTCTTAGTTGTTGTAGCGACCCACACCATATAGAGCATCACTCACTAACACAAGCCAGTGGCACACACACACACACGACGACACACACATTACGAACAACCAACACAACACACAGGCACCAACAGCATAATATAGTATATTAGTATATAGTTACATATATCAGTATATATATAGTAGTATGTATGGCACGTATATATTAATGGGTATCTATATAGATATATATAATAAGTTATATATATATAATATATATATATATATAGTATATATATAGCGTGTGTGTGTAGGTTTTATGCTGAGTGTGTGCGTTTGACGTGTAGTTGTCTGCGACTGCTACACGTAAGTAATATGACATTATTTCATAGTTTCAATTTAAACATTTAAGTAATATTTCTCAACGATTTTTTTGGCAGGATTGTTAAACCATAACCACATGGTCCAAGAGTTCCAGAACAGGTTTATTGTTATTTTATTTCGTTTTTATTGTTTTTCCTAATAGTCGGTTCATTTTCGAATTTTAATAATTGATGTTGCACAGAATGTTTTCAGTCACAACCTTTTCGCAATTTGACCATTTGTATTCTGTAATTTCAATTAGAGTATGACCATAGACATTGACAAATCAGATCCTGATAACTGGTTAGCATTTAATACCCATACTACGAATATCTTTATTTTCTGACTTTTTATCCGCATAAATTCAGATAAACAGTTGTGCAGTAATATAAAAGTTATCATAAAGTACAAGTCTTGATTGCGGATCATCATTGCTAGCTCCCAGTTCCGTATATTGATGTTACGAGATGGGCATTCTAGCTCTTTTGATGTTAGGGGACGCACCATAACCGTACATTATAAAAAGGACTTAATTTTTTTTTCAAAATATTCGTGTGTAATATTGCTCGTAGCTTTTATTAACATTGACAGATAAGTGAATGACATATATCCTACAAGTTTTTGAAAGTTCTGTCCTGTACTTCAATAGAATATTCTCCAATCAATTATATCCGCTTAACCCTGTTATTTTTATTAACTATTCCGTGTTTCATTGAAGTAGGCTGACTTTCTTATCAAATAGTGATCTCTTAACCTATTTAACATAAGTATGTGTTACAGTAACATAACGACCGTTTAACTGTCTTGAAATATTTGACATAGCTATGCCAAATGTTTTTAGTCATAAATTGTGTTGAATTGTGCTAGCACATCAGCGTAATCGACGTTGTTAGTCTCCTAATTTTTATTCAGCAGAACAAATTTTTTGGGTCGATGCAATGACGCGAACGAAGAACTATCTTTGCTGATATTTATCTCTTTGGTGTGATGGGTTGTAGTGATCAGGAATTTGTGCATGATATTAAGTAAATCTTTTTCTGCCTTTTATAATAGCATGTTCCCCTGAGACGATCCGCGCTTAACGTCATTTTTACACTCATAATGCTCTTGTAATGAAACATGAAAACTTTGCCAATGGTAATGTCCGCTTAAAAAAGACATTAGTGTATTTTCTTGGGAGAAATTTGTGATTAAATGCGTACGTTCTAGGAAATGTTCTTTATATAATAATATGAGTATATGTATATATATATATAAGTATATATATATAGAATATTATATATATATATATATATTACTATATATATATTTATATAATATATATATATATATATTAATAGTATATGATATATATATAACTGATATATAGTACTAGTAGGTATATATTATTAATATATATAATGATTTTTTTACAGGATTCTACAGTGTTATAAATATTGTTGCTTCTAAGACTTTTTATGACGTTACATTTTAGTTTTTCAAATGTCACCGTAAGTTTTAAATTTATGAGTAAAAACTCTTAAGGGAAGTGAGTCAAGCCTCATAATCTCAAAGAAAGAAAAACGTTTAAAAAAGAGAGACGAGAACGGGACATTGAGCTCTTTGCTACAACCTTTTTTTCCATTTTCCTTCCAGTCTTTTTTATAGATTGATATTTTAACAGATTGGGCGGCAAATATATAATTAAATATTAGTCTATATAATAGCTATATATATAGTATATATAGTATTGATATTATATAAATAGTATTATATATGTTATGAATATATATATATATATATCTATATATAACAATTTAAAAGCTCACTTTAATAACTAAACAGGAAAAACGTCAAAAGTCTTAAAAATTAGAAACAGAGTGTGTACGTTTCGAAGACTAAAGTACAAGTGTCCTGCCTCTTCAGAATCTTACAATTGATAAAAGCTCTGAAGAGGAGACATTCGGTAATTTTAGTCTCGAAACGTAAGAAACTACTGTTTAATTTTTTAATATTTTGATTTTGCCTGTTTAGTTCGTTAAGTGGTTTCTAAATTGTTCTTTAGATTTTAAGAGTTTGGAGCTGTTCTTAAAACTCTCTAAATTTTTTTGAGTATAAATATATATAGTAGTATATATATATTATATATATATGTATAATAATTTATATATATATAATATTAGTATATTATATATATATATATATATTATATATATATATATATCTGATATATAGTAATATATATATATGATAATATAATAGCATATACTAACAGGGTCAGATTGGCTCCAACTCTCATCGCTGGAACCGTGGATCGGAGCTGCTTGTATTTTTTCCCTTTACCCTCCAATGGATTCCGGAGTTTAAATGATGAATGAGGCTTTCCGGAGTTTGGAGCACGCCAGGGACGTCGAAGCAGATTTATTGGAGGACGCCAGAAAGCTTCGTAAGTAATCTAATGCATGCTCGTGACATGAACTTTGAATTGTCAAAGATAATGAAATTATGGTATTGTTAAACACCAAAGTAATTGTTCAATTAAGGAAACAAAATTGGCTAAAAAACTCCATAACAGAACAAGATGATTACGTTTATCATGGACAACTTAAATGTCAGATGTGTCAACACCAAAATGAAATGAAGAGATTAGAAACGCGTAGACCGATGGGTAAAGGGGAACTTATTTGAAATAAGAATACTGCACGAGCAATATTATTATTATTATTATTATTATTATTATTATTATTATTATTATTATTATTATTATTATTATTATTATTATTATTATTATTATTATTATTATTATTATTATTATTATTATTATTATTATTGATTATTATTGTTATTATTGATTATTATTAGTTGATTGATTGATTATTATTATTAATTATTATTAATGTATTATGTATTATTATTATTAATTATTATTATTATTATTTATTATTATTTTGATTATTATTATTATTATTATTATTATTATTATTATTATTATTATTATTATTACAGTCAAACGCTAGAAGTTGAGATGGGCAGGCCATGTCGCAAGGGAAATAACGATAGATTGGCAAATTATATAAAAAATAGCGCTCCAATGAATAAACGTCCCCCAAAGAACTATGTCAAAGCAGGAGAGATGAAATTAGAATAATTTGCAGGATGGATGCAAACTGGCAAACAAAACCCGAAGACGTCACTGCTAGAAAAGACTATTTTAGAAGCAACAGTCCACTGTACACATAAATATATATAATATAATATTTATATATATATATATATATATATATATATATATATATATATATATATAATATATATATATATATATATATATATATATTATATATATATATATATAATTTTATATATATATATATTATATATATATATACCGTTATATATAATATATATATATATATATTATATATATATATCATATATATTATATATATATATTATATATATATACTATATATATATATATATGTATACAAATAAGCATATGTAGGTACATGTCATATTTTTTTTTTTTTTTTACAGAAATAAACACCATCACTCACGGGCAGAGCCCTAATCAAGGAGGAGGTGTACTCATTTAACGTCCGAGCAGGACGGAGCCAAGCCCAAGGAGAGAATAGCTCACATTCTCCCACCCGACCAGTTGCGAACCTGGGACCCTCGCTTTGTTTGGCGAGTGCTCTACCACTAGCTATCGGGTGGCTTTATATAAATAAATTTAAAATCAATAAAAAAAATTTTTTTTAATATATATATTTATAGTATTATATATATATATATAATATATATATATATATATATATATATATATACATATATATATATATATATATATATATTAATATTACATACTATTATTATCATCATTAATATTATTATTAAATTGCTAAACACTATATTTCACTATTAATCACCAGTAATTACTATATTTTAATATTAATATTATTATTATGATGCACTGCACTATGTTTTAATAATAATATTGTTATGCCTACACAATATTTCACTATATATTAATATTATTTACCACTATTCACTATATTAAAAAATTTTCATTAACATTATACTGTATTATTATTATCATTATCACACAATCACTGTTATTACTATTAGTATGTTTGTTATATATATTTCACTATATATTAATATTATTTACCACCATTCACCATATTAAAAATTAACATTATCATTAACATTATTATTATTATCATTATCACCAAAAACACTGTTATTACTATTAGTATGTTAAACGATATATCACCAACATTCGCGGAAAGATAAATGTGATAGAAGGGGTTTCCAGCCCCTTGCTACCAGTGGAAGAGAATTTGGAAAATTTACTTCATATGACTCGACGATAGACTTGGGAAACGCAGCTCCACCTTCTTCAATTTAGTATTTTAAATTTATTCTTTATAATTTTATTTTTGTATTTAATAATTAATTATCCAAAATAGCCAAAAGAAATGATTTTAAAATTTTGCAGCTCCTCGAACCCAGATTACAAATGAAATAAATTTAAATGTTTAAAATTTTACATTTTTTAAAATCCAAAATCATAATTTTCTTTTTCCTTGAAATTTCTAGCCACCATGAATGAATCAAACGCTTTCTTTCTTTCTTT
>JABUQX010079628.1:0-20000 GCA_015478945.1 Trachelipus rathkii
TGGAGAGAGATCACGAAGGTTATTAAATAATAGTGATTTTTAATAGGCATAGAAGTTGTGCTACATATTATCTAATTATTAATTATTATTAATTATATATTAATTAGTAGATTATTAATATTTTAATTATAATTATTATTATATATTATATTCATTATATATTATATATAATTATTATATATATTATAATAATATTATAATATATATTAAATTAATTATATAATATATATATATATATATTAATATATAATATATAATATATAATAATATACTATATATATATATATATAATATATATATATATATAAATAAATATATATATATATATATATAATATATAGATATATAAATATTAAATAAATATAATTATTATATGAGAATATTATATAATTATATATTAGTATAAATATATATACATAATAAATAAATAAATATATAGGATAATTAATTATATATAATAATATATATCAGTTGCGTCTTGAAGATACACTTGGTAGCAGAGTTTTTATATAAATATATAGTATACTAATATTATATATATAAATATAATTGTGATAGGAATAAAATGGGTATATATATATTATATATTATATATATATATATAAATTACAACATACTATTATAAACATAAACACAATACTAACTAACATCAAACCAACACTACAACAACAAAAAAATAAGTCAAATAATACTATGAAAAACCATTACTAAAAACTACAACCCATACCAATCACTATATAAACCATAAAATATAACACTCAACAAAATAATATATTATAATATAAAAAATATATATATATGTATATATTAGTATATATTATAATTATAGATATTATAAAACCTAACATCAATACAATAGAAACAACTACACACAAAAATAAAGATTCTATATAATTACAGTAATATATATATATAATATATTATTATATTAATATATATTAGTATAAAATATATATTATAGTTTAAAGGATAATATATATATAAATATGGATTATAATATTATATATATATTATATAATAATATATATATAATATAATATATACTTAAGAAACATTTTAAAACGCAGTATAAAAAATATATTAATTAAACGGCATAATAAAATTATTTACTTTAACACAAAATTTATTTCATAGTAAATTAAAAACTGTTAAGCAACAAAAGTAGGGGGGGGAAAAAACCTTTTGAGAAAGCCTTTCTTCTCTGGACTTTATTCAATCAAGGTGTCACACGCAATAACTTCTTAAATATATAATGACATTGACTGGGAATTTTGAATTTGTTGGTTGTCTTTTCTTTGAGATTTTTCATAATGATTTCCGTTTTTTATTCGTTAACAATATATTAGTATAAGGAGGGATCACTTATTCATATCCCTCTATTGATTTCATATTTTTGCTTATATTGTAGATCAAATTCCATAAGTTTCGTTTTAAATACATTGCTATTTTTATGTATGATCAAGTGATTATTTTGTTAATAAGTATTATGTAATACATCTCTATGTTTGACAAGGGCTGAGTTTAGGTTAACCTTTTGCAAGTCATAACCATGCTGACATATTCTCCTCTTCACATCAACTGATTCCCCTATATAAAAATCGGAACAATAGGAGCACTTTATTGCTGTAAACTCCTGGAATGGGTAGAGCCTGTGTTGTGATTCTGAAACAAGATGTTATGTTGTAAGAGAAGTCTTTAAAGATTCGTAATTCTTCACAAGACACATAAGAGAATAAAACTTTCAATAGGTTGAAAGTTATTCAGAGGTATATAAATAGATAAGAGTGATACGGATAAACAGATAGAATAACAATGTGGTTTCAGGGATGGTAGAATAGGTGTGAATTAGGTGTTTATCTTGAATATTCTGGCAGAGAAATACTCAAAAAAGAAGAAAAACCTATATATATATATGCTTTCATGATTTGGTAAAGACTTATGGCAGGGCTCAAAGATGGAAGTGTGGAAAACATTGGAATGTTGTTAATTGTCTATAATACATTAGTGATTTGGTCCTTAAGATTTTCAATCTATTTTATCAGATCCAAAAAGGGAAGAACACCATTATGGCACGTTCATTTTGTGAATTAATCGATATATATAAGATATTGAGATGCCAACGAATAGCCGGTACGGTCTCAAAGTAGGGGCAACGCAACAACATGGTCATTCCAACGATCTTTTACCAAAAATATATCTGAATAGGTTAAGTTATTTTGAAAAGTGAAACGCTTCTTCAAAAAAAATCCATAAAAATATTTGCTTAGGGTCGGGACAAAGGGAACACATGGAAGACCAGATAATTGTTATAAAATTTCCTCGTAAATGACAAAAAGTTATTGTCAGTAAGAAGAATAACTAATTTTTAATACTAGTAAAGGAAGTCAAACTTTATTTCTTTTTATGATATATACCCCAACCAATCAAGCGAGATGGATGGAACATTAGTGAAATAAAAAGACACTATCTTCAAAAACTTTAAAATGTGGTATTTGCAATTTGAGTAATTTTAAGTGATGAAAAAATTGCTGGCTAATTTTATGTGGCTGAAGTACACAATACCCCCAAGATACATTTTCAATCATTGTTATAAGCACTTTCTAATATATTAACTTAATTATGTTAGAGATATAGGCGAATGTATTAATTATCTTATGGTAAGTTCGGTAACTGCCTTAAAAGTTGCTATTTTGGGAAATGGTAAAGACTAAGAGATTCTTTGATATAATTTCGATTATCTTAAATATTGTTGCAGTTTTTTGTTTAAATATCTTTGCTGAAGATAGAGGGGTTTTTTATATAACAGGAGAATAAACATTCAAGGTCTGATAAGTATATATGAATAAGCTTTGTTGATATATCTGACTTTTCATAATATACCATTGTTTCCGTTATCTGCTGCTTGTGTAATATGAGCTTTGTATTTTCAAATCAATGAAAAGTACTTTTGTAAAATCTATCGAAAAAATGACGGTCATTTGTAATGTCATTAGGGTTACGTATACCTTTAAGTTTTAAATTTAAATCACTCTAAAATCCTCTAACTACGCAGTAATTAAAGAATATTAACAGTTTTAGACCCTCTTAAGACATTTATTTATCTTTAACGCAATTTATTTCATTAGTAATTAAAACGTTAATAACACCAAAAGGGTAGAGGAAGAAAAACCTTTGGAGGAGAACCTTTACTGTCCTTTCTGACTTATTCATCAAGGGTCCAACCAATAACTTCTTAAATATGAAATCATTACTGGAATTTGGATATGTTTGGTTGCTCCTTGAGATTTTTCATAAGATTTTGTCTCATTTTTATCGTTAACAATTATATTTAAGGATGGTGTCAATCTTTATTTCAACCTCTATTATATTCAATAAGTGCTGCTAGTATTTATTAGATCAACATGCTTTTCCTGTCCTTTCGGACTTATTTCCAAAGTCAAGGTTGTCACATGGTCGCAATTAACTCTTAATAATAAATGATCAATTAACGGTAGAAGTTGAAATTGTGGTTGTTCCTCTTTGAGATTGTCAAATATTTCCATTTATCTTAACAATATAATTATTAAAGGATGAACAATCTTTATCACCCCCTAGTATATTCTTATTTGCTGGCTTAGTATTGAGATCAACAGCGTTCTATTAATTTTCGGTTTAAATACAGCCTAATTTTATTAAGATCATTATGTGATTATTGTTAATAAATGATTTGAAACACTCTATTTTGACAAGGGCTGATTAGGTACCCTTTGAGCAAAGCAATTAACCAGTGCTGACATATTCCTCTCGTTCACTATCAACTATCCCCATAGAAAACGAAAACAAGAGGTGCACTTACGTAAACCCGAATGGGTAGATGCCTTGTGTATCTGAAACAAGATTTTTTATGCTGTCAAGATGTCTTTAAATTCGAATTTCAACATCTCATGAACATCTCCAATCATCATATTCACATTTCGATTAAATCACAATAGAACGTGCCACTAATGGTGTTCTTCCTTCCTTTTTTGGACATTCTGATAAAAATAGATGAAATATTCAAGACCAATCACTACTGTTTATAGAAAACCTACCCACGTGACTCCTAGCATAATATTGGTTTTTCAGTCTTTTGCTATAAAACTAACTGGTCGTAATTTCAACAAAGTAGGTTTAAGATCGTATACTCTTTGGGAAAAATCACATTTCTATGGAAGAGCTTAAAAATAATTCTTTAACTAATGATTTACAGGAACGATGGGTGGTCGAGAGTTTTCACATGGGGACTATCAGGTCAATGCTTAAATTTGAGGGTTATTCCATCTCAGATCAAAAAGTATACATTAATATACCCTCTGATAAATTTCACACCTATGAAAGTTTACTTCCTTCTAATGTGCATCCTGTGAAGAAAATTACGAATTAAATGACACTCTTACAACATAAAAATCTTGTTTCAGACTCCACACAGGCTCTACCCATTCCCGGAGTTTACAGCATAGAGAGTGCACTCTTTTTTCCGATTTTTATATTAGGGAATCATTTGATGTGAAGAAGAGAATATTGTCAGCAGGTTAATTGACTTTGCAAAGAGGTAACTCTAAACATTCAGCCCGTTGGCTAAACAAGAGAAGTCTCTGAATCATCTTATAACAAAAATTAATCACTTTGATCATACTATAAAAATAGCAGATGTAGGTTAAACGAAATTAATAGAAAGCATTTGGATATACAAGTAGCTAAGCAGTCTAACATATAATTTATCAATAAGGTTGAATATAAAAGATTGATTCCATCCTTAATAATATATGTTAACCAGAATAAAAATGGAAAATTCATTATGAAATAAGTCTCAAAGAATGACAACCAACAAATTCTCAAATCTTGTACCGGCAAGTCCAATTGTATCATTCATATTATATTATAGGAATTATAGCGTGTGACACTTTGATTGAAATAATAGTCCTAAAAAGGACAGATTATTGTGATTTTGTTCTTTGTTCTTTTATTTCTCCTCCAAATAAGGTTTTCGTCCCCCTCCTATCCCTTTTTGTTCTTTTTAAACATTTAATTTATCTAATGAAATTAAATTTTGTGTTATCAAGTAAATAATTGTTTAGGTTAATTTAATATATCGTTATTATACTTGCGTGTTAGAAGGTTAATTGATTTAAAAACACCCCGTTTGTTGTTTTGTTGTTTACTATCCCAACCTCTATATAAATTTCATAACTTTTTTAATTAACAATACCTCCTTTCCAAACGTTTATATAATACATTATAAGGATGTCTCGTAAATGCTAAATAGGGTTTCAAATCGTAACAACCAATTTTGAATACGAATATTATTGGCGAAAATGTGATTCCTTAACTATTATCTTTTATAATAGTTTTCTGTCCTACGTTCTCATTGATCCCGCTTTCTCTCTATTTTTGTCAGAAGATATTAAAGTGTTACATAAGAAATGACGCGAACTTTTACTTATAGAATTAAGCTTTCTATGATATGACGAATGTTGCTTCCCCGTAACTTAGCAATTTTACCTAGGATATAATATATTTCCTCCGACCGAAAATTTTTAAGTTCAATCTTGACTCTTCTCTTTCCATTTTATTGCAGAATTTCTATATGATTAATATGACGAGAAAAATTGTTAATTTAGATGGAAAAGCAACTTTTAAAAAATATTGTTAATTGGAATAGTGAATGACAAAGATTTTTATTGAATTATTTTACATTGTAATTTGTCGATGGATCAAATGGTTTTTTTTTTTTGGTGTATGTTCTTTATCTCCGAAGAACAAACATTTGCATCCTATTTTACAGATAAATGTGCTCAATATATAACGGTGTTTATAACGTCATCCTATGACTGCTTGGAAACATGTTGGAGAAAACGGGAAAAAAATCCAAGGTGGATGCGCTGAGAATAGTATTAGAAAGCTTTTTGAATAAAAGAAAAGTTTTAGAATTAAAGAGAGATGAAGGAAACTAAAGTGGAACAAAATATATAATAAAGAAACAAAATGGTTACGAATTAGGCGCAGCCGTTATGAAGAACACAACTGGGAAGTTATCGAAGATTTCAAACCAGAAGTTTTATTTCTCCGTTAAATATAAATAACCCACTTCCACATCTCCTCGCAAAGAATTTTAAAAAAAAACTGCAAATTAATTTCAAAAGATAATCAGAATTTACAAAAGAATCTCTTAGTATACTTCTTCCCAAATATAGCAATTCTTTTTACAGGTTACCGAACACTTCACAAGAGATAAATTATACCTCTTCGTCTCCACAGTCATTCTCTAAGACATAGAATAATCTGTTACATTAACCAAACAATTAAGCAACACGTCAGCGGCATGGTTTTAATTAAATCAATTGGAATGTTCTTGTGTACTGTTGCATCAGCCACACATAAAAAATAGCGCAGCAATTTTTTCATCATCTTTACATCACTTCAATTTGCATAAATACCAACATTTTAAACGTTTGACGTAGTGTCTATTTATCTAATTTTCCACATCCATCTAACTGCTGATGTGGTTTGGAAGGAATTATATTATCTGAAAAGATTAATAAGGTTACATTCCTTATAAATTATTAGAACAATTATGTTAATCTCCCTTACTGGAAACAATAAATCTTTTCCATTGCGAAAAAAGTTTTAATGAGAGACATATATGGTGTCTCCGATGGGTTCTCCCCTGACCCTAAGTCAATAATTTATGGAATTTTTTGAGAAACGTTTCATTTCTTCTTTCAAACCTATTCAATATTTTTGGAAAAGACCGTTATTTACGGTTGTGTGCGTTGCCTCCTCATTGAACCCCTACGCTACCCTTCTTTGAACATCTCAATCATTCAATGATTCTATTTTCTGATTAAATCACAAATAGAACGGCTCACTTAAATGGTGTTCTTTCCTTTTTGACCCATTCTGATATAAAAAATAGATGAAAAATTTAAGAACGTCAAACACACTAACTTGTTTATTAGAAAACCTACTCACGTTACACCTACATAAATGGTTTCGTGTGCCATTCTATAATACAAATTGCCGGTATTTGTCTTCCAAATTCTGAGATGCTTATATAGTATCTGCAGCCCCTCGAACAAGAATCAAACTTAAAGAATATAAAAGAGAGTGATTCCGTTTGATTTCAAGTGGAAAATATCTTTATCTACATGAAAGCGCTCACGATGGCAAAAAAAATCCTTTTTTGAATCAATTTAACATAACCCTTAACCCCATCGTTCAGATTCAAATGTTAATTATCATGTACTATATGCTCTCTGATAAATTCACAAACCTTTGTAAATTACTCCCTAATGTGCATATCCTTGAAAAAATTTACGAATTAAAGACACTCTAAAACATAAAAATCTTGTTCAGGACCCCACACAGCTCTACCCATTTCGGGAAAGTTTACAAGCAAGTGCACCTCTGTTGTTCCGGATTTATATAGGAATCGATTATGGAAGAGGTAGAATATGCAGGCAATGTTAATGATTTTGGCAAAAGTAACCTAAACTCAGCCCTTGTCAAACATAGAGATTTAATAATAATAGTTATAACAAATAATAATTCATCTTGATCAACAACCGCCAAGCAAATGTATTTAATACTGAAAATTAATAGAAAAGCATGTTTGACAGCAAATACTAAGGCAGCAACATATGAAATAAAAGATGTGAAATAAAGATTGACCATCCTATATAATATTATTTTAACTAGATAAAAATGGAAAATCATTATAAAAACTCAAAGATAGACAACCAACAAATTCCAAACTTACCCATCCAATGTATCATTCTATAATTAGAGTAGAGTTTATTCGCGTGTGACATCCTTGATTGTAATAAAGTCCAGAAAGAAAGAAAGGAGCCTCTCCCAAAAGGTTTTTTCTCCCCCCTCTAGTCCTTTTGTTTAAACGTTTTTAAATTACAAATGAATAGTAATTTTTGGGGTGGTAAAGTAAATATTATTTTTTTATGGTGTAATATATATTAATATATAGTATTATAATTATAAATATATATATTTATATATAATATATATTAATATTATATATAATAAGTTATATAATATAGTATTAACATATATATTAAATATATGTATATTATATATAATTATATATATTATATTATATATATATATATAATATATTATAATATATATCTAGCTATATATTATATTAATTATCGAGTGGCGTACGGTTGAAAATACACTTAGTATGCAGATTTTTATTATATAGATTTGTAATAATAATATAATAGTATAAAATATATATATATAATATACAATATATTATATATATATTAGTATAAATATAATAATATAATAATAAAATAATACATATATATATATTATATAGTATATGATACATATTATAATTATATATATATATATATTCTTATAATATATATATTATATTATATATATATAAATAATTTTTAATAGCTATAACCGAAACGTCGAAAACTATTTTAAATAATTATAATACTACCCTATTTATTTTGTATGAAAAAGCTTGATATATATATAAATATTTATTAGTATATAATATGTATTATAATATATATATATATATAATATATATATATATATATAATATATATATGAACGTATATAATATTATATTATAATTATATCATGATTTACCAAATAGACTTAAAACTTAATTAAAGTACATTTCAATGAAGTTCATGTTCTAGCCTTATCAGCATTAAGAAGTTTTAAAATAAACTTGGTTTATAGATAATTTTAATTCTTTTTTAATATAACTACACATACTCCATTATGCTTTATTTCAATTATTTATGTAATTCCTCTCATAACCACTATTAAAAAGTTATTTAAATTTAACCTGTAACATCATTATTACTATACCAGCTGAACATGCCTTACTTACTAATACGACTTCTCGTATTTTTAACCGAGTTTCATATATTTTCGATATAGGTAAGACAGCACCACGCTTCCTTAATACTGGTAATCAATAAATTACGTCATCGCCGGCCCGTAGCATATAATTTTACTTCTAATTTCAAGTTAGGACAGAGAAATTCTAGAATGAATTTAATGTATAAGCCATTAATCATGGGTTTTTTCTTTATATTTATATAGAAATAAAGTTCTTTAACGCATATATATGTAAATTAATTATTAATTTAAATATATTTTTCCAATTTAAATATTTCTTTTATTTAAAGCTTAAATATATTGCCAACTACTTCCAGATCGGTTATAACAAAAGAAAAATAAGATCATTATATATATTATATTATAAATATATATATAATAATATAAATATATATATATATATGATATAATATAATATATAATATATCTATTAAATACATATATATATAATATATATATATATATATATAATAATATATATTTATATATATATATATAATAGTATATATATATTAAAATATATAATATATAAAATATATCTATATATATTATAATATTATATTAGTTAACGCCCTTCTTTTCATGAGAGCTAACTTACCGATAATTGAAATTGAAACTTATAATTATCTCTCATAGTATGGTATGATATAATAAGATATTATATCTAATAATAAATATTAAATAAGTTTATATATTAAAGTTCAAATGATGGTTTTGTATTTTATATAGTGTTTATACTCATATATATATAATATATATATATATTATATATATTATATTATTATATATATATATATATATAGAATATATTATATAATATATATAAATAATATATATATATAATATAATAATATATTTTATATATATTATATAAAATATAAATATTATATAAATATGTATAAATAAGTATATATATGTGTAGTATATGTGTTTGGTGTGTTTTCGTGGGTGTGTGTTTGTTTTGGGGTGGGTTTTTTTCTTTGTCTGCTTGTATTGTTGGAGATGTTTTTTGTTGTTGTGGTTTTTTTTTGGAGGTTGTGTGGGGTTTTTTGGTGGGGATTACTGTGTGTGGTTGTGTGTGTTTTTGTTTATATTATATATATATAGTATAATATAATATATATATCGTCTCCATAAAGAATGCTTCTACCGGAGATAATTAACCCTTACATAGGTAAGTGTGCCATTCATCACCAAAGGTATTTCTGGTCTTGACGGACCCACCTACTAAGACACCGCTCGTAATCAATACAATTAATTGTTTTTGTTAATATAATTATTAAATTTATTTCACATCCATTCTAGAGTAAATTTATAATGCTTTTGCTTTGAAATGATATAAATAATTTTGTTTAGATCAGAAGCAAAAAAAAAGTATTTCAATACCTACTGCTTTAAAAAAATTGCCAAAAATATCTACTATTTATATAATTTTACGTGTCTACCATGATTATTCCTTTCCCAAAATACATTCTAACCTACAATACGATAGGTCAAGCAATTCACATCGAAATCTGAAAAAAGAAATTGAAGCAGTGTTTGCAGGTTTATTTTCTGACGCTAAAAGGTAATGTGGTCCTTACGGACTTCTCTAACAATATTAAAATAGGGACGGGGTGCAGAGAAATAAAATAAGATAAAGCCCACAATCAAGCCCATTACTAACACAAATTCCCTGACCTTGCCCTAATAAAGAGGAAGATAATAAGGAAAAAGGCAGAATTCCAACAGAACAGATTCTGGAAAGAAAAGGTACTACAGAGAGCTTGATTCAAATACTTACACAAATTCATGCGAAGCAAACACCTCTAGTACTAACGAGTCATAAGCGCACTTCTGAGGTGGCCTTAAAGAGAGGAAGATTATATAAAGAAAGATGCAGGGAATCTAAACAGAACATATTGAAATAAAAAGAGTACCACACAGAGAAGCCATGATCTACAATACTCGTACACACAGAATTCTGCGAACACAAAGCACATCCTACTTACGAGGAAAAAGACTTAATATTCTACAAAACAATGTGCTGGAAAGAAAAGGCACCCAAAAGAGACCTTATTCACAGACTCAACACAGAATCATGCGACAGAAAAGCACATCTATACTACAAAGCCTACTGACTATCTGAGTGGCCTTAAGAAGGAGATATAAGGAAAAATACGAGGAATTTCCACAGAAGATGTGCTTGAAAGAAAGATTTACCACAAAGCAGAGAGCCTGAATTCACAGTACCACACAGAATCAAACCGCGAACAAGATTGCAACTCTCAGTACACGAGTGGACGCAGTGTTAAGGAATTCCCGAGAGGTCAACTCTCTCGAGCAGCGCCGTGTAATACCTAAGAAAGAGAGATAGAGCCAATTCTCGAAGAGAAAGAGTCACAGGATTTGAAATAAAGACAATTATTTGTCCTTAGATTTAGACTCAACCCTAATCCAAAAGAAGTTAGAACGGGGGGAACCAACCAAATATAGAAACATCTCCATACAAGGGAGTGATAAGACACCCTTATATACTTCCTCATACTCTCACTATGTACTGAAATTTCCATCCTTTCTACGTCCATTTTCAAGGTAATGGGGCCTATCACCCCCCTAAATGGGATCCCTACGGATGTAAACCTGCTTCTCTAATAGTGACCTAATCAGGCAGCTGGGTCAAGTTGAAGGAATACGTCAATTAGAACACCCCTAAATTATTGAGAAAAAAGTTTATTAAAGACTTGTTCCAACCCATTCTAAAAACTCAAAAATTCGTCAATCACTGATCTCAAAATGGTCTCACCGAACATTAGAAACCCAATAACTTAACGCATCAAGCATAAAAATCTAACCAATTTTAAGAAAATCTAAGTCATGCCGGCATTTGAACTTAGATCCAGTTCTCAAACGCCTCACCGTACCTCAAAAAGAAAGCTTCCCCGACCTCCAGAACCCATTAATTTATGTACAAGCGAAAATTAACGACCTTTAGGAAAAATTACAATCATTCGTCCAAATGACTGTTGTTCCGTCATCATCCATCATCGGCATAAATTATGGGAAAATTAAAATTAAAAAAACCTTCGGCTCGAAGAGAATGGAGGTCAACGAGACTTGGAAGAAAAAGGACAGTTTATAGCTCTTAACTTTAGACTCAAGCCATATCAAAATGAAGGAATGGAACCGGAACCACCCCAAATATAGAACCGAACTACATACAAGTCTGATAAGTACACTTTATTACGGATCTAACTGAGCAAAGAAAATTCTCACAAATGCAGTAACAAAATATTCCAGCTCCTATATACTATATATATTATAGATATATATAATATATAATATATTATATAGTATGATAATTAAGTGATTAATATTTAAATATATATTAGTAATGGTATTAGAATAAATATAATAGGATGCGTTTATTAATATATGTATATGTGTAATGATATTTTTGGCTATTTATTATGTTTTTATGGTATATTTTTATTATTTAACAAAGAGAGTTTCTTTTCTCACTTGCCTAGGTTATGGTGCTTGTTCTTAGAATGTAGGCTGATGTTAGGCAACTAAACAATAATATATTAATAGCCAAAAAGTGCAATCTGTCCGTACAGGGCCAAAATATATATATTAATATTTAATTAAGTAATGATATTAATATTATATTATATATAATTATATTAATTATATTATATATAGATTTAGTATTGTATAAGTATATATTTATATATTGGTGCACGTGCATGATTGTCAAAATATGATTATCTAATTCGAAAAATAAAGTATCATTACTATAGGAAGAAACATAAAAAATATTAATGTAGCGGTGAGAGAGAGACAGGCCGTCACGTACCCAGCAGTCGTAACTAAATATCTATTATATCAGAGCGAACAGCCCATCCGCCCTGCAAAGCCACGCCTTCACTGATAATATATTGTCTAATATCAAAATTGCAACGGTTTGTACAGATATCTAACTTTATGATCTATATTTAAAAAAGTGCGATTTTTTGCCCTGGTCTCGAAAGACCCATTATAGTATACCTATGTTTTATCAATTAGATTGCTATTCTTAAATCACTCTCTCTCGCCGACGACATTATTATTACTTTTTTTTTGTGTCCTTTTGGATAGTGCTCCCTATATTTGATATAATTTAAAGATAAACAAAAAAAAAATCAAAGCAATTTTTAAAATTAGAATGATGATATATGAAAAATTCTTTAAATTAGTATACTTTGTGCCTATAAGATAATACCGTAAAACCGAAATTAATTAAATAAAACAAATATTAAGATATTATCAATATTAATATTAGTATAGCTTAAAATTGATTTATTTTCATGTAGAAAATATACTATACTATTGAATAAGTGATGCAGAAGCAAGTCGAGTAATAGTATATATAATAATAATATGGAAATAAATATAATTATAGTTATGGTAATATATTTATATATAAATATAATGATAAATATATAAATATATATTATATATATATATATAATGTAAAAATAAGAGGGGATATTTTTTAAATTATAATTTCTTAAAAAAAATATATTATATATTATAATATTTAAATAGGTTTTCATTAGAAAAATAAATTAACTGTTATAAAGAGATATAAAATAAAATATATTAATATATATATATATATATATATATATATATATATAATATATAACATATATACGTATAATATATATAATTATATATATATATATATATAATATATATATAAAAAATAATATAATATATAATTATATATATATTTATATATATATGAATACCGTTGAGAGTGAGAGAATGTGTTCCTTACTATTTTCGCCTCATAGAATCTCCGTGTATATTAGAATTGTATAAAAAATCATATAAATTATTCAAAAGTTAAAATAATTTATTTTCATTCAAATTAAAAACCACAGGAAATTTACACAAAGTTTATGCTATTAATATATATATAATATATTCGATTATATATAAGTATAATTACATATAGTAATAATATAAAATATAATATATATATATATATATTATATAACATATATATATAATAATATAATAATATATAATATATATATTATAATATATATATATATATATATTATATATATTATAAAGATATATATATTATATATATATATATAAAATATAATAATAAAATTATATATATGTATAATATTATACATAAATATAAATATATATATATAAAATTATAATAATATATACATATATATATTAAATATATATATATATTATTATAATATAATTATATATATTATATTAATATAAAATAAAATATATAAATATTATATAATATATATAAAATATATAATAATAATAGTTAAAAAAATATGAAGATATTGTTCCTTTTCTATATTCGCCTTCATAATCTCCGTGTATATAGATATTTATATTAAAAATCAATAATATTATTGTAGTTAAAAATTAATTTATTTTCAATTCAAATTAAAAGACACAGGAATTTTTACCCCCTACAGGCCTATAATATAGTATATAATAATTATATAAATATAATAAATATAATGTAATATAATATATAATAAATATATTAAATAAATAATATAAATATAATATATAAAATAATATATATATCTACATTATTTAAAGAAATAATGAAGGAGAAGATTGAAAAATATGATTTCATTGACTTCATCATAATAAAGAAAACTTAAAGATAAAAAATACTTATAGTAATAAAATTTTAGAAATATATAATATATATATATATATATATAAATATATATATTATATAAATATATAATATATATATAATATATATATATATATTAATATTAATTATATATATTAAGGTATGTATATATATATATATAAAGGTAATATATTATATATATATTAGATGAATAATATATATATTAATAATAATTATAATATAATAATATAAAATTATACTATATATATATATAATAATAAAGATATGATAGATAAAGAAAAGAATAGAGATAGAGCCACGATATAAAAGATTAACTGGGTCGCCGTGACACACACACATCACACACAAAATCACATATATTATGATAATAATAATATATATTAACAATATAATATATATAAAATATATAAAAAAATATAATATATAATAATAATATATATATATATAAATAATATATATATATAATATTAATTAATATATAATATTATATAAATATAATATAATATAATATATATATATACATATATATATATAGTATAGCACAATTTCTGTTTTAAAGTGCTATGATGAAATAAAACGCAAGATTTTTCTTATCTTTACTTCGTAAAAGATTCAAAATATGAATTACACAAAAACAGCCTGTTAACAGAAAATTAACTTAATTAGAAAAATGCAATCAATGTATTAATTGATATGCAAAAATATTTATACATGTCTCATAAAGAATCCCTTCGATATGAGAGGGGATAAGATATTTTCGTGTCGTAATTGAATTACATAGTCTATTAATTAACCAATTTAATATAATTAGCAAAAATGGTATTTAATATATAATTAATATACAAAAACATATATACATGTTTGATAACAAATTGCTTCGATATCAAATGGTATATGACATCTTTGTATGGTAATCAAATTACATTCTTTTGTTAATGAATTTTTCATTAAATTAATTTAACATAATTAATAAGATTACATACATTAATAAGTCATTCATTAGATGTTTCTTAGAATTAATAAATGCTGAATCAACTACATATATTTAATGAAAAATAGCATCAAATGCATGTACCAATTTACATTTTATAAAATCTGTTGATTAAGATATATCCATTAACATAAGTCAAAATTGGTTTACCTTCAAGGGTTCCTTGAAAGGAAAGGGAATGAATAATTGGTTTTCTTCTTGTTTGACATTGTCAAAAATGTAATATATTTCTCTGAGAATTAATTAAGGTACACACACGCACGTTTGGGCATTAGTACGCCATATATATATATATATATATATAATATATATATATTTATTATATATATATATATATTTTATATATTCTCTTTCTTAATTATATATATATATATATATATAATATTATATATATATATACTATATATATAATCTTTGATATATTTCATTTTCACTTATAAAAAGGAAAACTTGAATTGGCTAGTGTCTTTTGGTTCAACCTTTTGAACTTTTGCTCATAATTATTCTAAACTAGTGCTTTCTTTCACTCTCCAAAAGCAAATGTGGAAACCCGCCCAAAGAAAAGACCCTACAAGAGACGCCGGAAATCGAAACAAAGCCGTACCTGTAATAGTTAGACAGGGGAAGGTTCTTAGTAAGAGGGAGAACGTGTTGTTTAAAAATCTCGGCATTCTTGAAAGGATTGAATGTTGTTGCCAACTTCTGCTTTGTTATAAACCAAAGAGTTTATAACTGCTCCTTAATATAAGTTTTACGATAAAGGTCCCCTCTCCCGAAAAGAAAGATACTAGGTTGGGTTATGAACTTGGATTGGCATAACACTCATCTTCAAGGGACGGAAGCAAGGCACGAGGAATCGGAGGTGGCATCGGAGGCTTCTGAGGCAAGGCCAACCATCTGGGTTTGGTCGGTGAACGTGCCAGAGTCCTCAACGGGAGAGCCTCTTCCGGAGGATTACTTTCAGTTGCTAACTCAGCATGGGAGGCAGGTATTACTTGAAGGGGAACATTCTCCTGAGTGTCTAGCACATCTCGTATACATCCCCTACATAAATAAGTCCTGTTGGTCCAAACAATATAGAAAACTGCAAGTATGACAAGGAAACACACAATGCCAGTGGTTCCTCAACCAATAAATGGGGTGAATTTTATCTGGGGTAGATAGGGTGAGAACGGATGGATAGTTTGGTTCAAAGTATCCAGTCTCTGGTTCCAATGGACTACTTTTAAAGTTTGGAACTTGGGAAATAGGACGGAAGAAATATTTCATAAAGCAACGTGAGATAGGAAGTTGAACAGAACTTTGTCAGGATGAGAAATCAAGGAAGAAAGTGAAATATTCCTTTCCAAGTGGATAGGATTTTTGAATTGAAATTTAGAAAAAGTGGAAGCACAACCGTGAGGGATAGTGAAGACAAAGTCGTGTACATGCTATAAAGAATTTTGCTTCTCACATGCGATGGAAGCCCTTATTTTTTTCAGAAAAGGAAATTATAGTCAAGTGTCCTAGAGTGATCGTAAAAGGTTCTTGGGACTTGTAAGCTTAAATAGGACAATGAGAGAAATTAGTAGTGAAATTTAGAATTAACGATAATAAACAAGAATGGTCATCGATCGAAGCGAATGGCTGTGATTGTGGACATACTGCCATCTTACCTAAATGGCGGCAATAATCGTGGGCAGACTCCTTTAAATAAGTATATCTGCGCTGACCATAATTGACAAAAAGATAGTTATTTGGTTCGTAGTAAATAACACGAACTAAATATTGGTTAAAAGGTATGTATGTAGGAAACGGAAATAATTTATATGAATTAAATTTCTCTGTCAAAATGAAAGGAATTAACCCTTAATAGGTAACGTGGCTTTTTCATGACACCAAAGGCAACGTGGGGTCCGCCCGTACCCCACCGATTAATTGCGTTTTTAGTCAAGGAAAATTAAAATTTTTGTTGAATTTATTCATTAGTTTTATTTTTCCATCCATCTAGAGTATATTTAACTTGCTTTTGTTTTGAAAATGGAACTAAGATAAATATTTTATGTTCAATACAAAAAAAAGGTGTTCAAAATTCAACATGTCTAAAAAAAAATTTGCCAAAAATACCCTATACCTAATATAAACTGCGATTTCTGGTAATTCAGGTAATAAGCATGTTCCCAAACATCTCAAGCCTACATTACCAATGGGCTAGCCATTCACATCGTAATTTTGAAATTGAAATGGCCCTTGTAAATTTGTGCTTTTAGGTTTTATTTCTGACGCTAAAAGGTAATGTGGGGTGCATACAGACCCCACACAGTTAGACTTTCCCTCGTATGATCGTGGTGCGAAGGAAAAACTTTTGAATACCATCTTTAGGTCTCATTTTCAAAAATTCTTACCAGAATTATATATATATATATATATATATATATATATATATATATATATATATATAAAGTATATATAGTATATATATATATATAAATATATATATATATTATATATATATATATATTATATATATATGTATTATATATATATAATTATATATATAATATATATATTTATATATATAATATATATATATATATATATATATATATATATATATATATATATATTATATAAGAAAAATATAGTACATTATATTACATATATATATATATCATATATATATATATATATATATATTATAAAGTATGTGTAAAAGAAAATCGTCACAAATCTCAAAATATGTATTAGCGAATAAAAAAAGCAAAAAGAGATCACGCAAAAAAATCTTGAAAAACACATCATCTTCAATATAAAGAAGCTCCTTTTTGAACTTTGAAAAGTCATCAGTTTTGAACGAAGTGAAACTTCCTTCCTGTAGTTATCTTTGCATTTGTTAACAAAGTCGTTCCAAAGCTCCCGTATTGGAGCAAATTTATCGTTCTCTCTTCTTTCAGCTCTAGTATCAAGGTCATCAAATCGGAGTGACCGAAGCAAAAAACAAAATCTTCTCTCGGTCATTGCTGTTCCGTAAATCCCACAGCCATACCGTACGTTCCAAATTTCTCCAGTAGTGACGTGATTATCTTTCTTCACACCACTGAAAATTAGAACTCCTATAAGTGCTTTCATCTCTACAACTGTTGTTTTTGCTATTGTTGCATTTTTAGTTTTATATTTTTGCTGCAAATTCTCCATGTACTTGTTAGTGTACATAACAATTTTCGAGACAAACGAATCATCAAAAAAGAGCCCGAATAATTCTAAATAGGAATTAAACTTTTCAGCAAGAGGAGAAGGTATAGAGGAATGTTGGACAGAAGTCAACTGTAAACTTCTTCGTTCTCCTACAATCGGTTTTTTGGGATTCCAGATATGATCGTTCTTTGCTTTATAGTTTCTATCATCCAGTTTATGGATAGCGTCTTCAGGGTTTTTAGCAATCTCAGATGTAACTCTCTTCTTCTTACTAGATGCTGAAGCTGCAGGTTGGTCAGATGTAGACGCCTCCAAAACTTGGAATTTCAACCTGTCTCTACCTCCTCTTCAAGCGATGGTTGGTACTCTTCATGCAGCTCTTCATCATATATGGATTCAATTTCAAGATGATCTTCAATTTCATCACAAACAGAGTCTATATCATCTCTCTCTCTATAATATCTGCATCTGAGTCTAATTCAAATATTATATCATTAATACTCAAAAAATTTTTACTAGCCTTTGTTTCGTAAAATATGAAAATAGTTTTTTTGAACTGAAATTCTGTTGAATACAAGGAGGAATATATATATATATATATATATATATATATATATATATATATATACAATATATATATATATATATATATATATATATATATATATATATATATATATATTAATAATAAATATATTATATTATATTACTATATTATATATATATTATATATATATATATATATATATATATATATATATTACCCTAAAACCACCAAAACTGCTGAGGTCGCAGTATAATTCTGAGGTCGCATATATAACAACTCCTCTCTCTCTCCTCTCTCTCTCTCTCTCTCTCTCTCTCTTCTCTCTCTTCTCTCTCTCCTCTCTTCTCCCTCTACATCTCTCTCCCCCTCCCTTCTCTCTCTTCTTTCTCTCTCTCTTTCTCTCTCTCTCTCTCTGCACTATGGCTATTATATAAAAAAACACACACTACACTATTATAGTAAACTATTTACACTAAAAACACACACTACACTACACTATTTACACTAAAAACACAAATGAAACCATCTTACACTTTTTATAAGTGCAATAAAAATTAAGCACATAATAGGTAAGGTGGGGTCCGCCAGTCCCCCAAATCCTCCATTACGCAAAAACTATTGGACATAGAGCAACAAGCCTCCTACCACTTCAAGAGCTTAGAGCTTACTGAAAAATGAGACGGAAATATCAAACTTCAAACTAC
>JABUQX010079628.1:25000-27500 GCA_015478945.1 Trachelipus rathkii
TCCCACACCTACACACCCCTAAGATTGTTCCAGTCCGAACACATTGTACTTTAGAAATATACCTCTTATTCCAGACCATAGTTCACTACTGTACATTAACACAGGTAAACAACATACCCTCATGCAAGACCTTAGCCGCTCTCAACACTTAGTCCTTTTTACATCTACCAAGGATTAAGAGCACGAGCTACCTCCTACCATGCACAACTTGCTTTACATACACTCTCTATCATCCCGTTCCCTTTCATCCAACATATATTCCAAATATTTAACTCAGACAACTGTTCCAGTTGCTCACCATCACATAACCTCGACGAGGACTGTTTTTCACTCACAACCATAACCTGCTCTTATCTACGTTTACATTCAAACCACTCCTTTTACACACCCTGCCATAATCCCTCTATCAACATCTCTCAATTATTTGTCAGATAAAGATAGATTTACATGTTCTCAGGACATTTAATTGTTGCCACGTTATTTCTTGCCGAAATGTTCATCAGTAGAACCTTCTTTCCTAAGAAAATGTAAAGAAACCTTAAAGGGTCACTTTCATTGAATTAAAGAAACTTAAAAAACAGAATTATCATTAATTATAGGCCTGAAAAATTTCGTTCTATGTCTGCAGCCATAGCTTTATTCGTTTCATTACAGAAATTCACTTGGAAGCCACTTTTAGTTAAAAGTGTTGGAAACTATGGGCAAGTTTAATACCATTCCGATGACAACATCAAAGCAAGCGATGTTTTCCTAATTAAAAAGGATTTAAAATTTGCGAAACAATGGGGCAAGAAAGACCTTCCGCCTTAGCAATGCTTTTGATCGAGAAAGACTTTATTAATGGGCATACAAGATTTTAATTATAAAGTGATTGATAAATTTGCTCAATCAAAAGATGAGAAGAGTGACTTCTTTTTAAAAAAATTGTAAAGGAGTTTAACATAACTTTTGTTAAATAATTGAATATTTTTTTAATTTTCTAGATTAATGCTTTACGCATTCAATGCTCTCTTTGAAACACACACGCACTCACGCGCGCACATACATTTGTATATATATATATATATATATATATATATATATATATATATTTTATATATATATAAATATATATATATAATTATATGATATATATAATATATATATATATAACTATAGTATATATTGTGCGTGTGAGTAAAATGCAAAAATGCCAACTCCAATATTTTTAGGACGAACCGCGCCGATATATATATTATATATATAATATATATAATATAATATATATAATATATATATATATATAATATATATATATTATATATATATATAGTATATATATTATATATATATATATATATATATATTATATATTATTATATATATATATATATATATATTATTATACTATAATATATATATATAGTAATACCTATATATATCTAATATATTATATAATATTATATATAATAGTATATATAATAATATATATATATATATATATATATATTAAATATATATAATAGTATATATATATAATATATATCATATATATATATATATATATTCTCTGCCCCAATTGGAGATGCGAAAAAGACCTACAAATGCCAGATTTTTACCTACTTTTTGGCTATTTTTCCACAAATCTGGCAACCATCTGATTTTGCGCCATGCTCTTATCTGAGCTCTTGTTTATTTTTTTTTGTGTGGGTGGGGGTGTGGGGTTGGGCGGTGACACAAGTACCTTAGTTGAGAATCAGAGTTCTTCGTTTAGCCATTGCCATTCCGCTTTTAAGGTTCTTTTTTGGGGCGATGCCCCTATTTTTTACATGGGTGGAGTTCGGGAACCCATGTTTTCTCCCGAAGAGGATCATATCTCTTAATGCACCTTATTTAACAGCATTCTAGCAATTTTTTAGCTAAACCTTACACTTTTTTAGCTACCTTCCACCACTTTCAATGTCTTTAACACTTTTACGTTCACCTCAACATTTGGTAGTGTGACGTAATGGCTCAATTAACATCATGAGATCTATTTTACTCTCTTCTGCACTCCACTACTTTTTTTTACACCGCTCACGATCAGAGCCCTAATCAAGGAGGAGGATGTACTCAATTAACATCCGGTCAAAACAAACCAAGTCCAAGGAGAGAATTGCTCACATTCTCCCACCCGACCAATAGCTAACCTTGGACCCTCGCTTTGTTTGGCGAGTGATCTTCCAATGAGCTACCGGGTGCCTTTATGTAAATAAATATAAAATACATGGAAAAAATACATAAATATACTATAAACATATAAACATACAGACCATATATATAATATATTATATATTATATATATATAATATATTATATATATTACTATATATATATATATATATATATATATATATATATATATATATATATATATATATCTCACTACCATTATTGGCACTATTGTTATCACTATTATTAACATTAACGTTGATGATATCATTAACATTGCTACCATCACTAACTATCACTATTATCATTA
>JABUQX010079628.1:32500-37182 GCA_015478945.1 Trachelipus rathkii
ACACAACAGAAATACTTCATCTAAAATTCTCCAGAAGAAAAATCATGTATCCACTTCTCAGAAAGGGCGTCCATAAGTCCGAAAAACTCTAAAGTAGGGGGCTAACAGCCATCCTGGAGTTTCAAAGGTAAGAGCGTCGGACTTTCCTCTCAGAGGCGCTTGTAGAATCTTTTCCTTTCAAAGCAGAAGGAAAGTATCTTGCGAGATCATTTCTTCAGGATAAGCTTTGTAGAGAAGGGACTTGTATATTTTGCAATATTTCGCCTCCAAACTCGAGGCATCTTGGCAGAAATGAAATTAATTTGTGGGAACGGCTATGATGAATATTTTGTTAATAGTTCCCCAATATAATAAGCGATGTTATAGCCAAAAAATTTAAAATTTAAACAAAAAAGGAACTTCACAAATGTGTCAAAAAGCTCTAAAAAAAAACACAACACGAAAAATACTTCATCTACTTCTCCAGAAGAAAAATTCAGTTCCCACTCTCAGAAAGGGTGTCCAATAAGTCCGAAAAACTCTAAGTAGGGGGCTTACAGCCATCCTGGGGTTCAAAGGTAAGAGCGTCGGAATTTCCTCTCAGAGTCGCTTCGTAGAATTCTATTCCTCAAAGCCAAGAAAAGCTATTCTTGCTGAGACTCATTTCTTCAGGAACTTAGAGCTTGTAGAAGACTTGTATATTGTTGCAATATTTCGCTTCCGAACTCGAGCATCTTCAGGCAGAAATGAAATTAATTGTGGGACGGCTATGATGAATATTTTGTTATAGTTCCACAATATATAAATCGATGTTATAGCCAAAAAATTAAAATTTAACATACAAAGGAAACTTCACAAATGTGTCAAAAAAGCTCTAAAAAAAGACACAACATAAAATACTTCATCTAAACTTCTCCAGGATAGAAAAATCAAGTCCACTTCTCAGAAAGGTGTCCATAATCCGGAAAAAACTAAAGTAGGGGGCTTACAGCCATCCTGTAGGTTCAAAGGTAAGAGCGTTGGACTTTCCTTCAGAGTCGCTTCGTAGAATTCTTTTTTCTTCAAAGCAGAAGAAAGCTTATATTCTTGCTGAGATCATTCTCAGGACTTAAGAGCTTTGAGAGACTTGTATATTGTTGCCAATATTTCGCTCGAACCGAGCAATCTCAGCAGAAATGACATTTAATTGTTGGGAACGGCTCAGATGAATATTTTGTTAATAGTTCCACAAATAATAAAAAGATTTAATAGCCAAAAAATTTAAAATTTACATATAAAGTAACTTCACAATGTGTCAAAAAAGTTCTTCCAATAAAAGACACAACAGAAAATAACTTCATCTAAACTTCTCCAGAAGAGAAATAATCAAGTCCACTCATCAGAAAGGGTGTCCTTAGTCCGAAAAACTCTAAAGTAGGGGGCTTACAGCTATCCTGGAGTTTCAAAGGTAAGAGCGTCGGACTTTCTTCTCGAGTCGCTTCGTAGAATTCTTTTATCCTTTCAAACAAGAAGAAAGCTTATTCTTGCATGAGATCATTTTCTTCAGACTTAAAGCTTTGTTAGAAGGGAACTTGTATATTGTTGCGATATTCGCCTCCGAACGCGAGGCATCTTCAGCGAATGAAATTAATTTGTGGAACGCATGATGAATATTGTGTTAATAGTTCACAATATATAAAAAGATTTAATAGCCAAAAATTTAAAGATTTAACATACAAGACTTCACAAAGTGTCAAAAAAAGCCTAAAAAAAAGACACAACAAGAAAATACTCATCTAAACTTCTCAGAGAAAAATCAAGGTCCACTTCTCCAGAAAGGGTGTCCATAAGTCGGAAAAACCTACAGTAGGGCTTACAGCCATCCTGGAGGTCAAAGTAAGAGCGTCCGACTTTCCTCTCAGAGTCGCTTCGTAGAATTCTTTTTCCTTTTCAAAGCCAAGAAGAAAGACTATTCCTGTTGAGATTATTTCTTCAGGACTTAAGAGCCTTGTAGAAGACTTGTATATTGTGCAATATTTCGCCTCCGAACTCGAGGCATCAGCAGAATGAAAATTAATTTGTGGGAAAAAAAAAATCAAAAAAAAAAAAAACAAAAAAATGCTATATGAATATTTTGTTTATTAGTTCACAATATAATAAAAAGCATTTAATAGCCAAAAAATTAAAATTTAACATACAATAACTTCACAATGTGTCAAAAAAGCTCTAAAAAAGACACAACAGAAAATACTTCATTTCTAAACTTCTCCAGAAGAAAAATCAAGTACTCTCAGAAAGGGTGAATCCATAGTCCGAAAACCTAAAGGTAGGGGCTTACAGCCATCGGAGGTCCAAAGGTAAGAGCGTCGACTTTCCTCTCAGTCGCTCGTAGGAAATTCTTTTCCTTTCGAAAGCAGAAGAAAGCTATTCTGCTGAGATCATTTCTTCAGGACTTAAGAGCTTTTTTGAAGACTTGTATATTGTTGCAATATTTGCCTCCGAACCGAGCACTTTCAGCGAAATGAAATTAATTGTGGAACCGGGCTATGACTGAATATTTGGTAATAGTTCCCACAAATATAATAAAAAATTTAATAGCCAAAAAATTTTAAAATTTAACATACAAAGTAACTTCACAAATGTGTTGTGTCAAAAAAGTTCTAAAAAAGGACACAACAGAAAATACTTCATCAATAAACTTCCCCAGAAGAAAAATCAAGTCCACTTCTCAGAAAGGGTGTCCAAAGTCCGAAAACCTAAAGTGGGGCTTACAGCCATCCTGGAGTTCAAAGTAAGAGCGTCGGACTTACCTCTTCAGAGTTCCTTCGGAGAATTTCTTTTCCATTCAAAGCTAAGAAGAAGGCTTTCTTGCTGAGATCAATTTTCTTTCAGGACTAAGGCTTTGAGAAGACTGTGTATATTGTTGCAATATTTCGCCTCCGAACTCGAGGCATCTTCAGACAGAAATGAAATTAATTTGTGGAAACGGCTATGATGAATATTTTGTTAATAGTTCCACAATATAATAAAAAATTTAATAGCCAAAAAATTTAAAATTTAACATACAAAGTAACTTTCACAAATGTGTCAAAAAAGCTCTAAAAAAAGACACAACAGAAAATTCTTCATCTAAACTTCTCCAGAAAGAAAAATCAAGTCCACTTCTCATATATTTTCTGTGGTGTCTTTTTTAAAACTTTTTGGACACATTTGTGAAGTTACTTGTAATGTTAAATTTTAAATTTTTTCTATTAAATCTTTTTATTATATTGTGGAACATATTTAACAAAATATTTTCATCATAGCCGTTCCCACAAAATAATTTCATTTCGCCTGAAGATGCCTCGAGTTCGAGGCGAAATATTGCAACAATATACAAGTCTTCTAACAAAGCTCTAAGTCCTTGAAGAAATATCTTCAGCAAAGAATAGCTTCTTCTTGCTTTGAAAGGAAAAGAATTTACGAAAGCGACTCTGAGAGGAAGTCCGACGCTTACCTTTGAACCTCAGGATGGCTGTAAGCCCCCTTTACTTTAGAGTTTTTCGGACTTATGACACCCTTTCTGAGAGTGACTATGATTCTTTCTTCTGCGAGAATTTAGATGAATATTTTTCTGTTGTTCTTTTTTTTAGACTTTTTTGAACATTGTAAGAACTTTGTATGTTTAAATTTAAATTTTTTGGCTATTAAATCTTTTTAATTGTTGAACTATTAACAAAATATTCATCATAGCCGTTCCCACAAATTTATTTCATTTCGCCTGAAGATGGCTCGAGTTCGGAGGCGAAATATTGCAAAAATACACAAGTCTTCTACAAAGCTCTTAAGTCCTGAAGAAATGATCTTGACAGGAATAGTTTCCTTATACCTGAAAGAAAAAGAATTCTACGAAGCGACATCTGAGAGGAAAGTCCGACGCTCTTACCTTTGACCTCCAGGATGCGCTGTAAAAGCCCCCTACTTAGAGTTTCGGACTTATGACACCCTTGTCTGAGAGTGACTTGATTTTCTTCTGGAGAAGTTATAGATGAAGTATTTTCTGTTGCGTCTTTTTTTATAGAACTTTTTTTACACATTTGTGAAGTTACTTTGTATGTTAATTTTTAAATTTTTTGGCTATAACATCGATTTATTATTGTGGAACTATAACAAAAATATCATCATAGCCGTTCCCACAAATTAATTTCATTTCTGCCTGAAGATGCCTCGAGTTCGGAGGCGAAATATTGCAACAATATACAAGTCTTCAACAAAGCTCTTAAGTCCTGAAGAAATGATTCTCAGCAAGAATAGCTTTCTTCTTGGCCTGAAAGAAAAAGAATTCTACGAAGCGACTCTGAGAAGAAAGTCCGACGCTCTTACCTTTGAACCTCCAGGATGCTGTAAGCCCCTACTTAGAGTTGTTTTCGACTTATGACCCTTTCTGAGAAGTGGACTTGATTTTTCTTCTGGAGAAGTTTAGATGAAGTATTTTCTGTTGTGTCTTTTTTTAGAGCTTTTGACACATTTGTGAAGTTACTTTATATGTTAAATTTTAATTTTTTTTGGCTATTACATCGTTTTATATATTTTTATTATTATTATTAAATTATTATTATTATTATTATATTATTATTATTATTATTATTATTATTCATTATTTTATTATCATTATGTACTTTTCAGTTACTATGTACTTTATCTCCTCTTTTTAATAAACTGTATTGCATTACAAATATTTTTTT
>JABUQX010079629.1:0-7500 GCA_015478945.1 Trachelipus rathkii
TATATATTACATATATATATTATTATTATTACATGCATATATTATTATACATATATATATACATATATATATTATTATATATATTATTATATTATTATATGTTATATATATACAGTTATTATTATTTCATATTATATATATATACATATATATATATAAAGTTATGTTAGATATTAGTTACATATATATATATATTATATTATATGAAGAAGATATTATTATATTATATATATACATATATATACATATATATATTACATATATATTATATTATTATTATTATTATATTTCTTTTATATTATATATTATATATATAGTATATATATATTACATATTATTATTATATATATATATATATAGTATATATATATATATATATATATATATATATAATTACATATATATATATATATGATATATATATATTATATATATATATATATATATATAGTGTGGTTATCCATAAGGTATTACGTTTTAAAGCAGCAAATTAAAGAAAAGAGGTTTTTAGGAATAACACTTTTTTGGTCGATTTTTTTTCATATAATAAAAGCACATTTATAAAAAATATTAAAAATGTTTTCTCATTATTTTATCATTATAATGTATTACTAAATGATATAATTTCTATTGCATCAGCATTTTTTGTATAATTTATTATAGAATTATGGTTTATATAGTATTTACCTTTGTCATCGACCTAGATTATTTTTCCCGTTATTTTTTTTCATTTAAAATAAGCTTGAGAGGTTCCAAATGCACATACTTCGCATTTTTAAAAGACTTGAAATAAAGTTTTCATTCTAAATCAATAATATTTGCTTGGAGTGTTTGATTATATAATGTTTGTTTTGATATAGACTTTCTTTTAATATAAAAATTATTTGTTAAAATGTATTATAAAAATACTTATAAAAAAAAATGTAATGCTAAAAATCCGTCAGCTCTGACGTATCTGTATTTAGTTTGTTTGTTCTTAATTTTCGGAGATAAATTCTGTTTGCTTTTATAGTTTTATTCTTTAAGTATTTTATTTAACGAAATAATGTAAAATATTATTTAATATAATGTTTTGTAACATATTGCAAGATAATAATTATTAAAAATAGTTTTTGTTTGCAAAAACTTGTAATTTGCGAACAGAAAATTGGTTTTGGCAAAAAATTGCATGTATGCAGGATGTATATGACAAAGTTGAAATATTAACATTAAGGTTTAACTGAATGTGTACGGAGTTGTTAAATATAAAAGAAAGCGTTTTTCAATAAAATATTCTACCCACTTCAACAATTTAGCTTTATTACATCTACGAGAGAGAGAGAGAGAGAGAGAGAGAGAGAGAGAGAGAGAGAGAGAGAGAGAGAGAGAGAGAGAGAGAGAGAGAGAGAGAGAGAGAGAGAGAGAGAGAGAGAGAGATTTGAAGATAGCTACTACAGCGACCAGTGAAGCAGAGGAACAAGCAGCAGTAGAAGAAGAGATAACTACAAGCCCTCTACAACTAAAAAGATCTGTTATCCGGGCAAGAAGAAAAAGAACTCAAAGCACCTTCTACTCCACAGCCTACAAAGAGGCTCACCCGCTCAGGCTTACCAAAAGTCGGGCTTTCCATCAGTCTATAAACAGGCTCTCCCGCTCTGGCTTTCAAAGAATCCGAGTTTTCCATCAGCCTACAAAGATCCTTCCGCTCTGGTTTACAAAGAAGCTGAGCCCTTCCGCCTACAAAGAGGCCCAGCTCTAACGTCTGCAAAGACGAATTGTTCTTCCTCCTGCAATGAGGCCTAGCTCTTCCGCCTGTAAAGAGGCTGAGCTATTTTCTGCCTGGAAACCCGTAGACTACAGAATTGGTAACAACAACTCGTGAACTGGAAGAGAGAAGAAATAACTCTCCCAGCACTCTTGCCATATATATATATATATATATATATATATATATATATATATATATATATATATATATATATATATATATATATATAATATATATATATATATATATATAGTATATATATATATATATATATATATATATATATATATATATATATATAGCATATATATATATATATATATATATATATATATATATATATATATAGCAGTAGTATATATATATATATATATATATATATATATATATATATATATATATATATATATATATATATATATATATATAGGCATATATATAAGAAGTATATATATATATATATATATTTATATATATATATATATATATATATATATATATATATATATATAAGCAGTATATATAAGCTATCGATAGCAGTTCGAGTTCGATTTCATACTGCAATTGGAAGATTATCATTCCACAGTGTGGGTGTTTGAGCTTAATCAGTATTGTCGCCGGGAGCGTGAGTGGGATTTGGGGCCAAAGCGCTACAATACTTAATATAGCATCTATTACTAGTATATATATATATATATATGTATGAGATATATATTTATGTATTTATATATATATATATATATATATATATATATATACATATATATATATATATATATATATATATATATATATATTCATCTCCTCTGTCCCGAAAGTAAGTTTACTGAATATCATATAAACGACTGAGTAATGTAGCTCCTCCTTGACGTATTCGAGTAGGTAGCTAGTTACCTAGGCTACATATCCATACCAGATTTATAAAGTCAGTCTTGCACTACATCTGCTTGCGAATGGGCGTGTGTTCCAACCTCGTTACGTTTTTGCACTACATCTTTTTGTGTAAGGGCTTGTTTTCTATCCTCGTTACGTTTTTGCGATGCAGTTAAATATTGAACAGTGGTACACTATCAAATTCTCTGTGAAACGTAACAAGTCTGCCACTGAGACATTTGCTTCTTTAAGCGAAGCTTATGGGGATGCCATTCTATCGAGAACTATGGTTTTTAAGTGGCACAAAGCTTTCAAAGAGGACTGAGAAAAGGGTGAAGACGACCCTTGTTGTGGAAGACCAATCTCGTCAACAACGATGAAAATGTGGAAGTTGTTAGAGCTATGATGGAGAGAGACCGCTGGCTCAGTGTCAGAGTGATTACAGAAGAAACTAGTTTGGATAAAAATGCAATTCATATAATTTTAACGAACTATTTGCACATGTGAAAACTTTGTTCAAAACTAGTACCAAAAGACATGTCTGTGAAGCAGAAAGCGAACAGGGTCATAATTTGGCAAGATTTACTGGAAAGACTCGAAATGGAGCACAAGTTTTTGGATAAAGTTATAAAAGACGATGAATCATGGGTTTTTGAGTACGATCCTGAAACCAAAAAGCAAAGTGCGGAATGACACAAAAAAAATTCTCCTCGTCCGAAGAAAGCACGTATGAGCAAGCCCAAGGTAAAAATACTGATTATTGTTTTTTTCGACAGCTGTGGTATTTTGCAAAAGGAATTTGTACTTTCAGGGTAGACAGTTAATCACGTCTTTTAATAAGATGTCTTGGAACGACTTCGAAAACGAGTTCAGCAAATCAGAACAGACATTGCAATCGATTGGCTGCTGCACCACGATCCGGTGCCATCTCACACTGCGCTCTCAATTATAGAATTTCTGGCGAAGAAAAACATTCAAGTACTTCCACATCCTCCATACATCCCAGATATAGCTCCGTGCGATTTCTACCTTTTTTCCTAAGTTAAAAACGAAGCTGAAGGGTCATCATTTTGGGACGATGGAAAACATGAAAAATATTGTAACACATGAACTAAACACACTTCAGGAAATGACTACCGGTACTGATATGAACAGTGGAAGAAACGTTGGAAACGCTGTGCAACCTCCCAAGGGTCATACTTCGAAGGAGGTAACATGTAATTTCAGGTAAGTCTAATACATAATTAATTACGACATCATTACACTTACTTTTGGGACATAACGTATATATATATATATATATATATATATATATATATATATATATATATATATATATATATATATATATATATATATATATATATATATATATATATATATATATATATATATATATATATATATAGATTCATAATGGGTGTAGGATAACCCAAAGATGAAATTTTAGCTGTACCAGTACTAAACGAAATTGAAATAATAATAATAATAATAATGATAATAATAATAATAATAATAATAATAATAACACACACACAATAATAATAATAATAATAATAATAATAATAATAATAATAATAATAATAATAATAATGATAATACACACACAAATAATAATAATAATAACAATAATAATAATAATAAAATAATATAATAATAATAATAATAATAATAATTATTATAATAATAATAATAATAATAATAATAATAATAATAATAATAATAATAATAATAATACACACACACAATAATAATAATAATAATAATAATAATAATAATAATAATAATAATAATAATAATCAAGATAATAATAATAATAATAATAATAATAATAATAATAATAATAATAATAATAATAATAATAATAATAATAAAAATAATAATAATAATAATAATAATAATAATAATAATAATAATAATAATAATAATAATAATAATAATAATAATAATAATAATAATAATAATAATAATAATAAAATAATAATAATAATAATAATAATAATAATAATAATAATAATAATAATAATAATAATAATAATAATAATAATAATAATAATAATAATAATAATAATAATAATAATAATTGTGGTATTAAAAGACAAGAGTCAAGACATCATCAAAATGGAGCTTCACATATATTGTATATAGGAATCTATGCATTAGTATATAAAGCGATTGAACATATGTTATGTTCGCCATTCTTATTAAATATATTGCTGAAGTGAATCATCTCTGAGACTACAAGCTATCCGAGGAAGAGAAACAAGAGAAGCTGCAGTATGACAAGGAATTGTCTGGGGAATGCTGCTGTCGTCAGGCCTTTTGACGGAGAAGGAGACAGCGATTCGTGGCTGCTGAAAGTGGAAGTCGTGGAGGGTTCTCCGGGAATGAAAGAAAAACTGCGAAGAGTTTTTGTAGAGAACCAGCTCTTGGCCTTCGGTGAGCCACCCAAGTAAAGGTGCAGCTCCTCCATTGCTTCGATGGAAAAGTTGTTAAAGAGAAAAACAAGGATGTCTTTGGATGCGGTGGTGAGCGGGGGATCGACTTCGTTTCGCGGTGGTCTGAGGAGGAATAGTGGCGCCAGGGAGAGTTGCAGCGCGGTTGGAGGGACACAGAGGTGCTGCAATGTTCAAGTGGACGGTAAGAGAATGGAATATAATATACAATTTAAAGTAATGCCGCAATTCAAATATAGGAGGAAGTTAAACAAGAGTCAGAGTTATGATCGAGAATCGAAGATTGATCGATCAGTCAGGTGTCACCTCTACAAAACACTCTCCAGGCATTTCTGTTGGCGTATATTCTCCTCTCCTCGACCTTTTCGATCGTCGTTACTCTTGCTACCATGGCCTCACCCACGTCGTCCATCCATCTTCTTCTCGGTCTGCCCACTGCTCTTCATTCTGCAGGTCTTCAATCCATCATTTTTCTCGGCCCCTCCCTCACATCCATCCTCTTAACATTCCGTACCATTTCAACTGATTTCGTTGGACCTGTTCATTAATTGATTCGATCCTCAACACTCGTCTTATTACTTCACTTCTTCTTCTATCCATCAGTGTCACTCCCCTGATAACTCTCAAAACCCTCATTTCTGCCGCCTCCATTTTCCTCTTCTGCACCATAGTAAGTGCCCAACATTCGGAGCCATATGTCAGTAAAGGTCTCAGCATTGACCTATATATTATCATTTTAATCTCTGTTGGTATTGATTTTTCCCTCAGTATCGGGTAAAGGTTCGGGTGAACTTCATCATTCTCTCATTTAGCTCTTCCTCCATTCCACCTCCACCTTCCAATATCACACCCAAATACTTAAATTTATCCACCTGACGCAATTCATTTCCCTCCAACATTATATTTATTTCTTCTCTTTCTCTGGCTATTTTCATTACTTCTGTCTTTTCTGTACTTATTTTCATATTCATTTCTCTCATTTGGGTGTTCCATCTGTCCATCACATCCTGCAGGTCTAGTTCCTCTTCTGTTATTATGGGCGCTTCATCTGCATAAAGCAAAGTATGCTCTCCATTTATCCTTCTGCATATTCTTTTCAAATTATAGTCCATGTACATTACAAACAGCAATAGTGACAAGACAGTGCCCTGTCTCACCCCCATATTTACCTCAGACCATCTCTCTCTCTCTCTTATTTGATCTGCTCTTATCATATTTCTGGACCCTTGATATGTACTCTTTATTACCCATAAATTTTTGTGGTATCCCGTATTCAGGCTCTTCCATGATTTTCCATAACTTTTCTCTGTTTACTCTGTCAAAAGCTTTTTCCAGGTCTATAAATGCAAGGAGGAAATTAAGCAAGAGTCAGAGATATGATCGAGAATAGAAAATTGATCGATCAGGAGGGCGTGTGGTATTATTAGACAAGAGTCAAGACATCATCAAAATGGAGCTTCACATGTATTGTATATAGGAATCTATGTATTAGTATATAAAGCGATTGAACATATGTTATGTTCGCCATTCTAATTAAATATATTGCTGAAGTGAATCATCTTTTAGCCTACAATAATAATAATAATAATAATAATAATAATAATAATAATAATAATAATAATAATAATAATAATAATAATAATAATAATAATAATAATAATAATAATAATAATAATAATAATAATAATAAAATTATGGTATTTTTATTAAGAGAAATACAAAAGAACAATGTGACCCTAGATCCTGGCAATGGGTCGATAATACGTATAGCATACACCATTAATTTAAAACTAGTCCAGGCAACAATTAAGATTCGATGAAGGATCGTAAGTCATCCTGGTTGAAAACTCTATGTACAGTTGTGCAATCCTTTAACCTATAGCAAATTACACCTTTAGTTGTAAACACTCTTGCAATACAATTACGTTGATCCTTCTTCAAATTGCGAAGTTGATAGTAGGGTTGACATCTAAGTTGCGTGAGTCGAACATTAATATAGTAAGGTTATACAGTTAGCTTGTTGTAGGTCGAAAATATTTCCTCTCTAAATGATCCATCATAAAATTCGACGCATATCTTTTTCTTCAGAGTACCATACTTGTATGCCTTTTTTGATCCTGATTTGAGTCAAATCAATATCAGGTAACATACCAACTGCAGAGATAGCTTTCTACTTAAGGTTTAAATCTTCCGTACCAGTCAATAAATGATCAATCTCGTCCCCGTTCAGGATCAATCAGTTATTTAGGTCCCTTTGCTTAAACATATCTAGCTCCAATTCAAAATTTTTAATCTTAACAGGATAGTCTATCAAAGGTGTAACAGCTACAGCAGTCCCCGAAGCGAAACTAGTTTCTATCTTACAAATCCTTTTATCAAGATCTATATTTTTAGTTCCTAACATTTTAAAACGCTCGTCAAATA
>JABUQX010079629.1:12500-15000 GCA_015478945.1 Trachelipus rathkii
GGTGCTCCATTCCCACGGCCCTACACACTTCCTCAAACAAGCACTAGTAAAATTCGCACCTAAATCCGAAATAAAATTACCTGAGGGAATTCCACAGAAATGGAATAGCTCGTGAAATGAAATGCATTCAAATATTTCTCCACCGAAATTTAATTTCTTAAGAAGGCACAGCGAACAAGTACTTACTGTAGCGGTCAATTAAGGTAAGTAGGTATTTGTATCCTCTTGCATTAGGTAACTTAAGTATGTCAACATGAACGGCTTGAAACTTCTTCGTCACTTCTTTAAAAACACCGTAATCAGGACTTATACCTTGTACTGTTTTATTTTTTTGACATGCTGAGCAAGTGCGGACAAACTGTTTTATTTTTTTATGCATGTGCTGAAACACAAATTCATTTTTTATGCTCAGGAGGGTTTTATTCACACCCAAGTGTCCTTTATTGTGGTATTCGCTAATTACCTTCTGCACACTCTTTTCCGGCACAAAAACGCGCGAATAGTTTAAAGAGACATCGACCACTAATTCTATCTCCTTTTTGTTATAAAAGAATTTCTGCCTTATTAACTTCAAAGTTGTTTTCTCTCTCTTCGCCATCAGATCATTAAGGTATTTATCTGACTGTTGGTGCTGTCTAATTTCTTCAAAGTCCAAATCTTGTTTGAATAATATTTTTGCATTTTTATCAAACGTGGTTACTAAATTTATTTTGGAAATTTCCAATTTGGCCGCTTCAGTGCGGCTGCAGCCTTCATTTCTAACCGAGAGATCGATCGGCGCGTTTTCATTCATTACCAAGTTAATAGCACCTACGTCATCGCTATAGTATTCTCAGCCGATTGCTCATTGGCTGTTCGTGAAATCGGTGGGCGGAAGTCAACAGACACCCACACACTTTGCCTGTTTCTACTCATCCTCTCTCGGGCATATAATTATTCGCAGTAAATATTTTAAATAAGCCATTGATTTGGTAATTAACTCCATCGAGATATTAAAAGTATCAAATAGCTAGTTCCCTCAATCCCTAACATTATTTTGTACATCATTAGCATGATTTATTTTATATACAAACGCCCGTGAACACGTACAGCGCACATGCTTTCCCGCTAAAATTGAACCATATTTCTTGAATAATTTCGTTAACCCCAATAAAAGCTTATTTACTGGCAAATATTTTTTTCTGTTGTATTAAAAGACCCACTATAAAAAGCCAAAGGAGTCCCATTCTCATCGTCAGACATAATTACCGTATTATAAGCTTTATTATTTGCATAAATGTACACTTTGAGAGGCGCATCGACTGCTGGGAACCTGAGCCGAGAGGCGTGACGAATCGCTTGTTTTACTTCTCAGCCTCGGGAGACCACGTGATTTTTTTATTAGAGCTATTTTTTTCCTTTAAATAATTATACAAAGGCAACGTTAGATTTGTAAAACACGGTATATTTTGGCGGTAAAATGAAATTCTGCCAACAAACGAACGTACTTCTTTTATGGTTAACGGTCGAGAAACATTAATTATTTCCGTAACCTTTTCAGACAATGGCGCCAGCCCTTCTTCCGTCAAGTCAAAACCCAAATAACAACCTTTTTACCCCAAATTCGCATTTTTTTTTTATTTAAACAAATTTTAAAATAATTTAATCTCTCAAATACTTGTTTAAGTACCAACACGTGGTCTGATAAATCTTTGGTCCCTATCAAAATATCGTCTAAATACACGTGTACACCGTGAATGCCTTGAAGTAATATAGTTAAAAATCTCATGAAACATGAGCTCGAATTTTTAAATCCCATCGGTAATTGTCTAAAAGAAAAAATTTCCGATCATTGTACTAATAGTAAAATAATGTTGATCGGCTTCTGCCAAAGGCAGTAGATAGTACGCGTTCGTGACGTCAAGTTTACTTAATACCTTTGTCCCATGAAGCCCACTAAATATATCATTTATATTCGGCATAGCAAATACATCATTTTTCGCCAAGAATTAAGTTTTCTAATCACCCGATACGTAACCTACCCCCCATTTTTTCCAAAACGCTGTATTGGGAAACTCCATTGCGTGGTGCCCATCATTTAAAACTTTCGCTTTTACTAAATTTAATAGCTCCCTCTTTGTTTGTTCGAATAATTTATGAGGAATACGACGAGGTTTAAGTTTTATTGGAACTCCGCTTATATTAGTTTTATAAGGAAAGAGTGAAGCTAATTCCTTCAAGATAGCAGTTGGAATGCTCGTCTCCTCTCCCCCCCGTAAAGCACAAGTATCCCCCCCCCCATTTCTATTCTTAAGTTTCGACTCAGCGTTCTCCCCTCCCCCAAATTCTCTGAACAAATCATCCCAAGCTTTAAGCTGCTCTTCCCGAGCCTTAAAATTTTCCGGTAAATATGCATTTATAAATAAATGTTTAAATTCAACTACCAGATTATTAACTATAGGTATATCACTAAAAAAGTTCATTATGTGCTACAGAAGAAGAAAATTGAGAGAGAGTATGA
>JABUQX010079629.1:20000-28097 GCA_015478945.1 Trachelipus rathkii
AACTAGCCTGGGGAGTTATCCATACTACACAGAAACTCCGTGAGCAGACACAAGCACCCCTTGTGCTACGAGGGCGACGTAAAAGGTGGTGGTACGCGAGTGGTAATTTTCCCTCGAACACCTGCCGCTACGATACCTATATATATATATATAATATATATTATATATATATATATATATAATAATATATATAATATATATATATATATATATATATAATAATATATAATATATATATATATATATAACTATATATATATGAGGGAAGTTACGCTCCTGAAGCGATGCGATTACCCACCATTGGGCATATATGGAGTCTTAGAGTACATCCCATGGCACTCCAGTGCCTAATGGTTCTTCCCTTTTGTGCTCATATCCACATTCTTCTTGCATTGGAGTAAGCTCTCCCTTATCACATACCATAAAATACAATTACGACACACTTACCTCTTAAAAGAAAAATAAAAAATTATATAAATGGCAGCAGCACGAAATTAGTCTCGGAGAAGCCTATAGGGGTGGCTTCCAAAAATAGCACCTTATCCACCCTACCCTCGTCACCATTAAAGGCCATTGACGGTATCCGGTGATGGAGTTGGTGCCGTCACGGAATTGCTGGCCTGTTTTGATGTACGGTCACTTTTCTTCATTAATTTCTGCAATCTTCTCAGTTTCAAATCTAATTTTCATTTTGTTGAACATCACCTCTCCTCCTCTAAACTCATCTCTTATTCTTAAACGAAACTTAGGTTTTTGAGCGTTCTGATTTCAAGCTCTACTCTGTTGACTCTTACTATTTCTTCCCTCAATTTTCAGCCAAAGGCAGTTGTCCCAATGTGTGCAATGATGCTTGTTCCCTTGTCTTTGATTTGGGGATTTCTTAATATTCTACCTAATGGCTCAAGTAACCTGTCATAATAAATTAGAACACATTTTCTCTCTTCTTCACATTTCTCTGAAATCATCATTCTTGGTTTATTTCAACGTTCACCACGGCCAATTGATTTCTTCCAATTCTCAGGATAAAGTTGATGAACTTGCTACGACTTTTCTCTTCAGAATTACCTCGAACAGTTAGTGCAACTCCCGTTCTCGTTTCTCTGTCGTCTTTGAGATGACCCAACATCTAGAATTCATTCCTAATCTCTATTCTTATCCTTATTCTGTTTAATTCTTTCCTTCTCTGGGTTCCTCCCAATCACTCTCATATCTCTGTTTTTTGTTCTATCTTTTTCAAATCTTCTGCAGGAAGGCCCCCCCTACGGCGAGAAAACGTTTTGGCACTTCGGTGCTGCTTGCAGTCGTATTTCTTTGATTTCCCATGGAATGACTAAAGCTTCCTTGGAAAGGGTCCCTCGGAGTGGGTGAAATAGCGAGCTATTCCCTCTGGCATGGAGGGTTGCACCCCATAGATCTTTACCTTCAACCTAAACCTAGATAACCTTGGTTTAACATCTGCTTGTTCTCGTGCTATTATCCACACTGACACAGTTTTAGGGATTGCAGTAGTCTTCAAATACCAGAAACTCTTGCAACTTATATTTCATCCAAAAATCGTTCAAAATCTTATTCTCCGTGAATTAAAACTCATTTCCTGCAATAGAAAATGCAAATAATCTTTACTGGCTCCTCTTCCCACAGTCATTTCTGATACTTTCCAAAGAATTTCAGCTATAACTTTGTTTCTTCCTTTTTCTCTTCTTTATTATTTTCCGTCAGCATAACTGCTATTTACCTTCCCTAAAGCTGAACCTTTGCTCAAACCTTTCCCTCTAATTCCACTTAGACGTTCCAGGCGTATTCTCATCACTTATCCCATCTCCCTCATTATATCTACAGCTTATGTAATTTCTTCAAGGTGTTTATTTCTGCTTTTTCAGAGAGGCTTGAACAATTAGAAAGCGTACGATTATGAATATTCCTCCTATATGATAGTTTCTCAAATTAATGTGCTTTTCAACTTGCACTCTGCTTGTTAAATTATTCCGGTCTCTGTCCTTTCTACTTTGGCCTTTTTTTTTTCTTGCGGAAATGTGATCCTGTACAAAAAAGAACCATCTCAAACACTCCAACTATCGCTAAATCTCTCTCTAACTTCTGTTCTTTCTATAGTTTCGAATCTATCCCCTAGCAGAAAGATTTGAAAACATCTCAATTCTTCTTAATAATTTTTCACTACTCGCCATGCGGCTTTCGTAGAAAGCGGCTATAACTGCGATACTTTTCCTAGTCATTTCTGTCTCTTGGTCCTTTTTCCTTCAGTATCTTTTGTAAATGCCACCGCTCGTCTTTTAAAATCTATAAATGTGGTGTTACTGATTTACCTCACAGTTCTTTTTATCCCTAACTCTTTCTACTTTTTCATAAAAGACCTCTCTCTATTGCTTCATCACATAATCCACTCCTATGCCGAGACTTCCAACCTTTCCATTACTCCTCTCAAATTCGATAGACGTCCTTTTTCACAACAATTAGCTCACCCTTGGGTCACACTTGGATCAAATAGCAATCTGAATCTTGTGATGAGTAGTCTAGCATCATTGAGAGTTCAGATAATTATCAATTAAATCAAAAGCTCAGTTCACTCCATCTTTCCATCCAGCATAATTTCACACCGATATACCATCTTCTTTGAAATGACATAACTCAAACCTTCGTCTGTCCTTAATATTTTTGATATTATTTTTTCATGACCTTAATTGGAAGGTTCATATTACTTCTCTTTTTAACAAAGCTTCTAAAAGTTGGGTTTTCTGAGGCACAATTCCAGAATCCTTAACGCCACCTCAGTGTTTGATATTTAACACGGGGTGTCGCTCGCCCCTTGTAGAGTATGCCTCAAGCATATGGAGTGATTCCACTCACACTGATCCTCTTCAAATGGGTTGAGTATAGGGCTTTTTTCGGTCTTATCATCGAATTGTTGCGTCCTATCCTTTATTTCATACTATTATAACGGACACCTGCTTCTTCTTGAACTCTTCAATCACATACCTCCTCCAATGTGAAGAGGCTCTTGCAACACCTTTCTACACAGTCTCATATTTCTCCATGCTCTTTCTGACCTCAGACTTAACAGCAATGCTCAACCTTGCATGTACTCCACTGGTAAAGTCTGGAACATACTCCCGTTATCTATTTTCAAAACTACCTTATAAACATTTTGCATGCAGTGCTTTAATATCACCGTACGATATCTTTAATTTTGTAAATTACAAGAAAAGCTAAAATTGCTGTAACTACAATTCCAGGGACTATTTTTTTCTTGAGAAAAGGTATAAAGAATATATATATATATATATATATATATATATATTATATAGAGATATATATATATATAAATATATTATACATATATATATATATATATATATATATTAATATATATATATTATTATATATATATATATATATATATATGTATATATAAATATATTTATATATATATATATATATATATATATATATATATATATATATATATATATAATATTGATAAAAAATATTTATTATATAATATATATAAAAATAGTATATATATATATATATATATATATATATATTTATATAGTTACGGTGAGCAACAATTTGCTCCCACCAAATCTTGAACAAAAACTTAAAATACTTGGTTACAGTAATTAAAGAAAATAAAAGAATCGTTAAAAATCGTGAACAAATACCTTGCTCTAATTTGTAGACGTCTATTAAGTTCCCTCTTGAATCGGTGTCGTCTTCTCAACTTATTGGATGATGGTATCTGCTTCGATGAGAGTACTAAGCTTCGCCTCACGGCTGGTAAATGCACTGGCACTCAGCTCTATCCCGACAGCGACTCCTTCTTGATCACGATTCAGCTCACTTGCACCTCTAGATTCTTCCACTATTTCCTATAACTCTCCTGGAAAATGTTGAATAACACTTTGGACGTTCGGATAATAAAAGAGAGGCTTCATCAACTTATTTAATAAAAGAATGCAATAATGTAGAAGATTTTGATCTCGATTTACTGATCAATCACTTGTTCAGATGGATAGCCCTGCGATGATTCTTTAACAATATTATAACCGGGTTTGTATATTTATATTTGAAGAATTAGATCTAGACCCGTGTAACCGTGTTGTGTAAGGTACTAGGTGCTCAAATGAATCTAATTGTGACTAAACTTAAATTATAATATCTTGATTTTCATTTATTTGTGTTTTCTTAACATCTGGAATCTTCGGTATTCGTACAGTAGATTGTTGGTCTTCAACGTGACTTCTCAATGTAGATTTAATAGTAGGCTGAATATGAAGATCCTTTCCAATCCAGAACTCAAAATATGAAGGTTAAATGGACCCACGATATGAAGTTATTTGTTATTCTTCTGAGTCACAAGGTATACATCAGTGGACCCAAGCTAAAAGCGTCAGGTGATCCCAACATATGAACATCAGTTGGCTCCGCGATATGAAACAGTACTTAAGTTGTCCCAAGGTAAGAAGTTCCAGTGGTCCCGTGATATGAAGCACTGTATTAATACGTACATTAGTCTCTTGTTCATTTATCAATTCATCTTCAATTATTAATTCATCTTATTTTTCAGCTACTCACCCTTCCTGTTTATAGGATGACTGCGAGGGGCGTCTTGTATACACAAATCCAACGGGTTCCAAATAAGAAGTTCTGCAGGATATGAAATGCTTATTATTTATCTTTTTATTTATTTTTACCATTATCTTTTTATAGACTATTCACTATTGATTACCCACCTAGATTGGTATGATGGATATCTTCGTTTCTTCTGTTGTGAATGGAGATTTATTCTGAATCTGTATTTCTTCTGACTATTGTAGTTGTAATCGATCTTCTGTTTACTTTGTTTATTTTTTATTATGTCTCAACAGTTTACACGTGAGTATTATTAAATAAAACGTATTACAAGTAAGATCTATATTTACATTATCAATTTATAATTTATTATCTCTCTCATTCAGCATTTACTGAAAATAAAATTAGCATTAGTATTATGTTCATTTTCCAAAAGTTGTATATAATAAAGTATATAAATATCTCGTTGTTTCTTCGTGCTCGCCTCCAACTGGACAACAGCGAATGACCAGCAGAATTTGTCTTTCATGCTCACCTTTACATCCCCCCACACCAAACCTAAGTCCCACCCCTCTTTATAACATTGGTACTTGATTCCAATGGGGATGAACCTACACGCGGGAGAGAATAAAGGTGAGCTAGCACAGATCATCTCTATACAAACCCATTGTTTCACTCTTGAGAATCATCCATCGAATCAGGGTACTATCTCTATCTCTTGAAGTTCTTCATATAATCAATAATTAAGAAGCTGCGAATATTTAAGAACAGCCCATAATAAAGTATATATAATACTTTTAATTTCCAATAACCAGCTATGTTTCTTTACCACCACCATTTTGGCAACCATATCATGGTATACAACGTATTTACAACTTGAACCATTTTCTTATTCAGTTATTATTTTCTTCAAAAGTATTTCCAATAACCAGCTATGTATCTTTACCACCACCAATTTTGGCAACCATATCATGGTATACAACGTATTTACAACTTGAACCATTTTCTTATTCAGTTATTATTTTCTTTAATTTTTTTTTTTAATTCCTTTCATGAGGTCATGTATGCCATTCAGGTCGAAGTTCTCCAACGGTTCGAATACCGTTATTTTGATCTCATCCTCATCGCCAACTGCCAATAATAAGGCATGATTAATTGTAGAATTATTTTACAGGTCACTTTCTGATTAGTCACTGCCAATAATAATGGCATGATTAATTGTAGAATTTTTAGACGTGGCAAAGGGATCAATGACAATAGAATCCACACAGCTGGTACCTTAAAAGAAAAAGTGATTAGATTCCGGAGCCCAACATTTAATATATTTGTTACAAGTATATGGGTCTAATATCTAATCTTCATTTATTATTTTAAATTGCAAATCTAAATATTTCAAATAATTTTTTGTCCGAGTTTGACTACTATAATTCATTTTTATCATTACTCTTGATCAGGGTTATTTAAACAACATGGTGTTTAAGTGGTTTAAACCAACTAAAATACTTTTTTTTGTTTTGAATTTGTTTTTATTTGTTTTGTATGTTTTTCTAATAAAAAAGTAATAAAACAGTAATCTATATAAAGTATATAGCTAGTTTTGTTTTAATTAGTATATTTATATAACAAAATAAATATGAGGAAAACATAAGTAACACAATTTAAAAATTGAAAACATCAAACATTAACAACATTCAAAAAACGAATAATTGAATAATTATTTTTTGAGTAGAAAAATTGCTATTAGATTCTTCTCATTTTTATCACAGAATCGGGCGAATAAAATGATACTACTGAAGATAATAATTTTAACTTCAGTTTTGAAAGCTGTTTTTCGGAATTAAAGAGAAAAAGACTTTAAAAACAGCAAAGAAACTCATTCCAAGGAGAAAGACACTATATTGAAAAATTTGAAGATCTATAAAAGTAGAAATCAGCCAAATATAAAAATATGAAATTTATTAAAATTCAGAAGTCCCTTACAATGGTGTCATCCGAATAGAGGTACTTTTCAGCATTTGCTGTCCTTGCTAAAAAATATTTAAGCTCGCCCCCCTTTTCAGTGGAAAGTGAAAGACTCTTCAGAATTGGAGGATCAATTATTCTCCTAAAAAAATCGGATGCACTCTGAAACGGGAGAAATGTTAATGTTTTTGACTACATTTTAAGAAGTCATCATTTTGACTAAATAATAATGATAATTTTGCTTCAAGATCTTACTTTTATTAAATTAAAGAAGAAATTTTTTTTTTAAAAAAATGACAAAATTATTCCATTTATTGTAAGATTTTTAAGTATTGCTATTATTTTTCAGTGATTAAATTAAATAAAAGGTAATTAAACTAATTATTTCTTTATCAAAGATAAAATATAAGAGAATTCCATAATAAAATTAATTTATAAGGTTTTAAATTTCCTAAAATTAGTTGATTTAACAAAATTAGGCCATATATTATTTATATATATATATAATATTATATATATATATATATATATATATATATATATATTATATATATATATATATTTATATATATATATATATATATATATATATATATTATATATATATATATATATATATCGGAATCGGAATCGGAATCGGAATCGGAATCGGCACTTTTGACTGGTATCGGAATCGGAATCTGCATCGGTTGGAAATTTGGAATCGTCCGCATCACTAATATATATATATATATATATATATATATATATATATATATATATATATATATATATTATATATATATATATATAATATATATATATATATATATATATATATATATATATATATATATATATAGATTATATATATATATTATCGTTATTTTTTTCTACTTTTTTTTTCAGATTGAAATAAAAGGGCAACTAACTTCTCAAGATTTTATAAATAAGAAAAACATTAGCAACTCTATACCTGCTTTTGCTACAATTTTCAACCATTTTGTTTGTTATGAGCAGAAATCCTGATACGTTGCAAGTTTATTACGGGGAATTTGAAAATAATGGCAAATGAGAATTTTGAATATGGAAGGTAAATTAATCATTTCCATGCTTAGGTTTTAAACAACATACAGTATACTTACAGTTGTAAACATACATATATGGTTTAATTTTGAAATTAATTCATGCGGACTATAAAATGCCATACAAGTAGGTTGGCAAAAAAAGCAAAATTTATGATTTTTAAACAGTTAAAAAGCAAAATTTAGGTGAATATATTACTATATTCGACAATAATTTGAAATACTTTTGAAAATTTCCGGTTAGAGACCATCTTGATGCAATAATAAGAATCAGAAAGTTAGTCAAACATTTTTCAAAGATCTTTGATCAACAGATACACAAATGGCTATTGCATTATTCGACAATTATTTTTCCGATTCTTTGCCGAAAATATAACGCCGTCCCCTTAGATAATTTTTTTGTGTTCTGGGAGTTGTGAAGATATCCTTTTACGCAATTCTCAATCCATAGAAACAAACATATAATGATTTATAGAATTTA
>JABUQX010079630.1:0-24618 GCA_015478945.1 Trachelipus rathkii
GGCCACAGAGAGATAGATATATACCTTAATCTAATGTCTACATTGAATTAATGGTACAGGGTAATCTAATATATATTATAGGGGTTACGGTATATTTATATTATTATAGGTTTTATAATATGTATATTAAAGTATATAGTTCTTATATTAAGCGAGTTGTATATGACGTATATAATATATAGTATATTAATATTAAATTATATATTTATAGGATAACGTAGGTATAGTAGTAGATAGTGAATGAGTATATATTATATATATATATATTATATTACTGTAGTATTCTATATAGGCTGCATTAAATACTAAATATAGCCTATGTATAAAGGGATCTTTAATGTAGATAATTTATCCCAAATGTTTTTAATTATGTTCAAAGAAAATATTAGAAAAAAAAAAATAATAATATCTATATATATCTTTTTACGAAACTAGTTTCCTTATTTAGCACAAATCTGAAATAGTCAGTTAATATTTCGATAATTAAATTTTGTACCTTTATCAGAGAAAGAGGTAGTTAACAGAGTGTTTTAAGAAGTATAATACAAAAAGCTCTTAAGTGCCACACCTTGCCCACTAATTAATGGCAAATTTGACATTTAACAAACAGACGCAAGTATTAAAGCGATGAGATTAATGATTATGAAAAAGAGGGGAAAGAATTCCACACGACGTAGATGCGCTGGAAGAAGGAACGCCCCAACCAGTAAACAAAAATGGAAGCACTTCGACTTCCGCCTTAGGCTCTAGCTCACCCACAAAAAATTTCGCTTCGGCTCCAACCCTAAACTTTTCGATTCCGCAACCCTAACTCCGGTTCCGACTAGGTCTCCGGCTACTGCTCCGCATTCCTTATTATCAGCCCTATTTTTATATTACTTAATTTACTTATTCGTCAAATTTACATTTTCAGTTACTCGCATTTACCATATTAATAGATTGACTTAATTTCCAATTTAAGAATGAAAATTCAAATGGGAAGTTTTTAATATTGAAGTGAAGGATATTTGCATAAAACAGACAATATGTTAATTTAAGTCATCAATCCTTCAAAAAAGACAAATGTTTCTCTCGCGAAACAACAAACAAACACAAAAAAAACACATGCACTAATTTTTATGGAAACAATTTTTCATAAAACGTAGAAATGAAAACACGCTTCCTTTACCATACAGAGTCTCATTATTCCTCATTTTTTTCAGTTCTGATAAAAGAATGAGGGAAGAAAGAATAGATAGGGAAATATTGCATCGTGTGTAATGTGTAAAAAGGGAGCGAGGGAATAGAAAAAAGGAGAGAGAGAGAAGAGAGAGACAGAGAAGAGAAGACGAGAGAGAGAGAGACGGAGAGAGAGAGAGGAGAGAGAGAGAGAGAGAGAGAGAGTTGGAAGACAGTATATCCGTGGACAATTCAATTAGACATTTAAGAATGAAATTATCAAATAACAAAATGTCCAAGTAACCTGACGAGCTTGTAGATTGCATCGAATTAAAAGAACTTGACATAAGCTACAATTCCTTCGTCGGGATACCCCAGAGTCTTCATGAAAGTTGATGGATAGATATGATAGATAGATAGAATTGATAGATTTAAGGGATAAATGGTTATTGGTTAAGCTGCTGCAATAGAGCAACTGGAAAATAATCAAGGAGATGTACACAGACTGAGAGAGAGAGAGAGAGAGAGAGAGAGAGACACTCACTTAGGCAGATTTCGAAGGCAGCCTGAGCAAGGTTAAGCAGAGAGAGAGAGCGAGAGAGAGAGAGAGAGAGAGAGAGAGAGAGAGAGAGAGAGAGAGAGAGAGGAGAGAAGAGAGAGAGAGAGAGAGAGAGGACTGATGAACATTTATTTGCTAATCAAGGGAAGTTTGGCTCAGAATCAGAATTACCTATTTTGTTCAGAATTCGTTGTATTGATCCCGAAAAAGTTAGTGAGAGAGTTCCATAATCCTTAATTTACTAGCTGAATTTATGTTCGCATGCAAAATATGATTTGTATTTTATATCTCTAATAATTGATAGTATTATAAACTAATAATAGCTTAGTTATCAATATAATATTATACAATAAGTAATCTATACTATACTACTCTCTGTCTATCATATAGATATAGTTTATATATTACTATTAATATTATATCTTATACTATATATATTAGTATAGGTATATGACTTGTGTCATGTTCTTCTATACTATATAATCATATCTATATAGTATAATATTATTATACTATATATATATATAATATTATTAACTATATATATATTATCATATAATATATTATATATATTATTATAGTAATTTATTATAATATATACTATATATAGTATATATATAGTAATACGTATATAGTATATAATATATTGATATATATTAGTATATATAATTATATTATTTATATAATATATATACTATAATATATTTATATATATTATATAAATAGTAAAAAACTATATATAGTATATATATAGTAGTATAGATTGATATATATATCTTATAATATAAATATATTATTATATCTAACATATATTATATATATATTAAATATAATACTCTCCTCTCTCTCTCTCTCTCTTTCTCTCTCTCTCTCTCGCTCTCTCTACTCATCTCTCTCTCTCTATATATATAATATATACTAGTATATATTATAATATTATATATATATAGTAATATATATATTATTATTATATTACATATATCGTAGCTTTTGGGTAAGCTTGTTAAATATAATATTGCTGTAATTTAAACTGCAAATGGAGGATTGTAAAACGTTATACTAATAATAAATGCCTTTTAATATCTTTACTTATATATTATATCTATTATATATATATACCTATATATATATATATATATTATATATAAATATATAAATATATATAATATATATTATATATATATATATATTAGATATAAAAGTATATATATTATTATATCTATATAAATATATATATATAATATATACTATATATATATATACTATATATATATATAGGTATTATATTTAATAATTATATTATATATATAGTACATATAATATAATATAGTATTATATATTATATATAATATCGCTATATATAGATATATATATATATATATATATATATATATACCTATTATATATATATATATATTATATGATTCATATATATTATATATAATATCATAAATATATATATTATTATATTATATATATAGTATACTTGTATATATATATTATATATATAAATATATATTATATATAATATATATATACTCTCCCTCTCTCTCTCTCTCTCTTTCCTCTCTCCTCTCCTCTCTCTCTCTCTCCTTCTCTCTCTCTATATATATATATTATATATATATATAATATAATATACTAGTATATATAGATAGTATTATATATAGCTTTGGCTAAGCAATTTAAATAAATACTTGCTGTAATAACGCAATGGGAGGCATTTAAAGTTATTTATCTAATTAAAAATATTGAGTAAAAAAAAAGGAATAAATTAGTAACGGGATATAGTTAATTTATTTGATATATGTTATATTTATATTATAATTATTATTACATTATATTATATTATATTCAACTATATTTATATTGATACTTAATATATATTAAAGTTTTCGTATTTCTCGAATTTTAAATGTAATTCATTATAATCAATTTTATATTATAAAATCGTTCACCAGGTATGGAGATAAATTGACCAATTAATTATAGAAGTCCCGAGGAAATCTGACTCCGGCAGATCATCTTAAACTTTATATTTACATTGTTCATTATTTGAACTTTAAACAGATCAAAATGTTATTCAACTTGTGTATCTATCTATCTATCTATCTATCTATCTATTATCTATCTACTTATCTATCTATCTATTAATTCTATCTATCTAATCTATCTATCTTCATACCTTATCTACCTATATCAAACTATCTAATCTACCTATCTTATCTATCTAACGATCTATCTAGTCTATCTATCTATCTATTCTATCTTATCTAACTATCTTTCTTCCATCAATATGTTGTTGCTATTCAAATTGAAATTTCTGAGAACGGATTTGGAAGATAAAGTAAAATAATAGAAATAACAGATTAAACAATTTTTAAGATATTTTAACCAGTTTTGAGAATTAACAAAAATCTGCGAGTTCACCTTCTATTCTCAAATCAATCTATCTATCTATCTATCTATCTTAATCTATCTATCTATCTATCTATCTATCTATCTATCTATCTATCTCTATCTATTATCTTTCTACCAATCTTCCTATCTCTTTAACTAACAAAAACTATCATTCTATCTATCTATCTTTGAGTTGTCAGACTATGAATCCAAATATTTATCGAAATACTTTTTTTTTACAGGTGGGTTTAAAATCTGAAGTGAGTGTCGTTCCTTCTATCGTCTCTATCTATCTATCATGCTATTATCTATCTATCTACTATCTATCTATCTATCTATCTATAGATAGATGAGACACTACTATCTATCTATCTATCTATCTATTATATCCGAGCGTAGATTATCTAAGATGGTCAAGGTGATTCATAAAGTTATTCAAGAGAATAATAAATAATAATGCAAACGAATGTTATTTGGAAAAGCCATTATTGAGTATCTCACTTGTTTGCCATTTCGTCAATTTGTCTTTATCTGTCTGTTTAATGTTTAAAACACGGGGGAAAAATGAAGCATAGTAAATTCAACTATATCTTATAAGGCTAAGTGTTTAAAAATATTTATTTTTATATTAATTAATCAAGTATTTACTTTGAAAATATAATTTTTATTTTAACTAAATCAGATTTCCCTAAAATTAAATTTTTTTTTTAGACATAGACATTATAGGTAAGTTAATTATTTTTCATTATTATCTGGCAAACAAAATTCAGAGTAACAATTTAATATTTTATTTCTAAACAATTAGATCCAATTCACTTTAAACATATTATAATAGTTAAAAAATTGACAATGTTATATTCAGGGATGAGGAGCCGGTAAATTTTTTACAAGTCCTGCTCCTGCTCCGGCTCCGGCTCCATTATATTAAAATTAACCGGCTTTTACTTCAGTTCTCAGATATAATTTTATCTCATTATGGTAAACATTGCTCTTTTCAAACAAAAGATATTGTATTTATTTGGCACTTTTAAGTGTGTAATCATACTAAACTAGTTACTGTTATTGTATTAAATACATTTAGAAAGTTTGCATATATATATATATATATATATATATATATATATATATAACTATAGAGTTTTCATCATATACTATATACTAGTAATACTATATATAGTATATATAATAATATATATATATATATATATATTATATATATTTCTATATATACATCATATATATTATAAAATAGATAATTATATACTATAATATATATTATATATATATATATACTTATATATAATATATACTGTATAACATTCGTCTAAATTAGGTCGAGATTAGCTGAAAATATCTGTATTATACATTTATATATATATATATATATATATATATAATATATATATGAGGGACGTATACATAGGGTAGGGAGGGTAGGTAGCTCCTAAGCAATATTTTTGAGTTTTTTAATAAAATAAAATTGGAAATCGGAGGAAAGTGTAAGTAAGCACTGAAGCAGAGGATTGTTCCATGATTTATTGATAAGTGATAATAAGAAACTGATTTTATAAGTAAATCTTAAAGAAAAACATACTCTTTAGTAATACAATTATAATGAAAACTCATTTGGAAATGTTTCTTCCTACTATCTGTTCTTGCAAGAGTCAGAGTAAGGGATTATATATCAGATGAAGCTAGAGGTGGTGTAATCAGTAGATCTTCATATTTTATATAATTTATTTATTTGGGCAGCGCCAGGCATTCATAACCTTGGCGGTAGTAGCTGGAAAAGAGCAATGCGAAATTTTCTATCATGGGTTAACGAAAATTCTTAGCTCAGATCATCTAGTGAAGAAACGTACGTAAATTTGCAATGTGAAAGAGAATTTGATCTTCTTCTCATCTCCTTCTCTCTCTCTCTCTCTGCTCATCTATCCTCTTTCTCTCTCTCTATATGTATATTAGATATACTATTTATATCGTAGTATGTAGAGCATATATATATATATTATATATATAATATATATATATAATACTATATATATATATATTATATATAGTATATATATTTAATATTAGTATAGTATATAATATATTATATATATGTATATATGTAATATATATATATATATATATATATATATACTTATATATATATATACGTAATAATATAGTATAGTATATAATTATTATATTGTACTATAATTATATCATAATTTATATATTTATTATAATAATATATAATATTAATATATAATATTATATATATATGTATACTATATATATAGTTATATCATATAGGCTATAATATATATATATATATATATATAATATACTATTATATTGTATGTATCGTACATAGTTCTCATACGTCTTGGCCGTGGTGTCAAACGCATGCGCTTTTGCAGCATTTTAGTTTGAAATCCTTGTAAAGTGTTTAAATTTAACCATTAAATTCTAACTTAATTTAATGTGATATTTACATTATATAATTAATGTGATTGAAATAATGCATAATGAAGTGTGTAGATTTTATATTAAAAATACTTAAAATCTATATAAGAACATTGAGTTTTCATTCAAAAATTGTGGTAGTGTTGCAGGCTTCAAAATATTCAATATAACGTCCAAACTCTAAGTCAATATCAATGCTCATGGCAATTTTCTTCTTGAATGGTTTCTAAAATTCATTTGACTTGCGGCTTGTTCCGAAAAGCAAACTTTACTGTTGCCTGCTTATTAATTTAATCATTACGTTGGAACGATGGTTGGGGTAAAGTTTGTGTATTTTGATTTATGAAAAATTTGAGGTAAAGCATGTTAAGAAACACAGTCCTCATAAAAATATCAAGTAACTTGATCTATGTGATCTTTGATCCATGTGGGAGTGTTCCGGTGGCACTTTGATTATAAATGCATACGTAACTATCCAGAGTAGTGCAGCGAAAGTATCCTTCTCATGTTTAAAACGGATAAAATCTATTTGCGAAATAGAATTAGGTAATGAAAGGTTAATAATTATTTCACTTGTTTATTGAAAAAATGTGTTTTCCTCTCTGTGAAAACGAAGTATAGATGATAAAACTATTAATTATATTATCTAAAGAACTCCAATTCTTAATCATACATAAACAACATGATGATCTTATTAAACTACGTTTTTCATTATATAAATATACTATATTATATATAAATATTATATATATAAGAATATTATATTATATATACTATATATATAGTATCTATATATATATAGTATATAATATATAAATATATATATATATTAATTATAGTATAAATATCATATGCCATTCCCTCCAAATTGTAACTTCAAGGTACGATACTGATATATTTATAAATATATATATATTATATATATATATATATATAGATATATAAATATTATATATATATAATTATAGATATAATATATATATCGATATATATATTAATACATATACTATATATATAAGTATATATATGTATGTATAATATATAAATAATATATATAGTATATATATAGAACTATATATATATATATTATGATATATTATATATATATTATTAGTATTATATTAAATATATATAGTATATAATATAATTAACTGTAACTAATGCAATTTCCATAATTTCGAAAATGAACCTTATTTGCTTTTGACATTGAAATCAATATAAACATTCTTTCACTATCAACCTGTCGTTTAAATTATTCAGACCTGCTCGAATGATTTGTGAATATCGAATGTAATTACTTTTATATAATGAAAGATAATTAAGCTTTAATTTTTTTCTGTTGAAGAATTTAATCTAAAGCAACATTAATTATTTAAGAATTTATATATAGTTTCTGTTTCAGACGTTTTTTATTTCTAATTCCCCAGGCTCATAATTTTACTTATATACTATTATATATACTATAATATATATATTATATAATATATATATATATATTATAATATACTATATATATATATATACTATATATATATAATATATAATATATAAGTATATATATATAGTGTATATTATATATATATATATATATACTATATATTTATATATATATATTATATTATTAATATCATTAATATATATATTATATACTACTATATATTATTATATATATATTCTCGCGCGCGTATGTGTGTATGTGGGTTTACATAATTTTTTATGATTTATTTGTGTTAAATACATTAGATTTCACCCCAACCTTGCAAAAGATTAGCGTTTGAAATAACTTTCGCTCTAGTTCTATGGTCAACCTAAATTTTCATCCAATTTTGGTAAATAAAGTGAATATCAAAATAAATTAGAATAATTGCAGTTCTATTCACGTTTCATTGAAAGATAGAGTAAGGAATCAAATAAAATGAGGATAATATATAAAGTAAAATACGATAATGATAATTAAATAAATACGAAAATTTTGAAAAGATTAATATTATGTTTTTCAGATGGCCAATGTTTAAGTAAATTAATTACAATTTATTATTATAAATAAATTAAAATGAAAATTATATTAGAAGTAATTATATAATTAATTCCCATTCTTTTCTAAGAATTAATGATATATATAAATTAATAACATTATAAGTAATAATATAAATTATAATAATTATATATAATTAATATAAAAAGATATAAAAAATAATTTAAAAATAATTGGTAGTCAAAATGAGGAGAATGAAAAAAATATTTATTATTTTATATATATATATATATGAATAAAATAAAAATCATAACATTAAAAAAACAAAAAATATATAAAGTATTTTTGGAACCTATATAAAATTAATATTAAAATATACATTTAAAAATAATACAAATATATAACAATATTACAATAGAATAAAATAAATATAATAAATAACATATATTAAATTATAAATAGTATAAAAAAACAAAAAACTAACTTGAAAAAATTAAAATAATATAAAATTAACTTAAGCATAAAGTAGAATGATAATCAATAACAAAAATGAAATTCAAATTTATAAAAATTAATAAATAATCATAAACATAAAATACTAATATTATACATATATACTCATATAGAAAAGTTATTATCATATAAATGAAAATAATTGCTAGTAAAAAAAAAAAAACAAAAATAAACTCTTTAAAAAACAAAAAATAAAATATAAAATTATAACTAAAGATAGGAAGTAAGTGACCGGAATACACATAAATATTAGAGTTCGTTGAGTACTGAACTTTAACACAATAGAACACAGCGATGAAGCAGCATTCGTTGTCAGGTGTGCCATAGTAATATATAATCAGCTACCTACCAATAAGAATGATATTCATTTTATATATAATTCTTATTATATTATATATATATATTATTAATTATATTTTATTATTATTATATTATTATTTTTTTTTGTATTATATAAAAACTGCGTGAAATAATAGAACCTATTTTTGATTGACCTGCGTCCTCGCACATATTTATGTTTTAAATAATTAGTAATATGTATAATATATATTTATTTTTTCAAATTCGTCGCCTTTCTTAAGAATAGAAAAATGGGTCAGAATCCACGATTTAATCTGTTCCGCATTTACCAGAGTTCAGATTGATAGCGAGAGTGACCAATTTTAAGTCCTGTACAGTGCCGTATATATATACACCTTCTACGAGACCGAGTTATCGAGCAATTTCGAGGCTAAGAAGAATTTACATTAAACACAAAAGAACGCTAAGATAACAAAGGACCATGATAAGATGTGTACTTTCAAGTTTAGTAATTATTGATTATTTTAACTTGAAACAACGAGAGTTCAAGGCAAGTTATTAAAAATATTTTTTATAACGAAATATAATTTGTTTTTAAATGAAAATTTTTAAAAAAAATATTTTATTGATTCTATATATATATATATATATATCTATTATTTTTAAAATATATTATAGTATAATATAATATAATTATTATATAAATATTATATATAATTATTATATAATTATATTATAATATTAATTAATATCCACACACACACCACACACACGAGCTCCTACACACACACAACACATGAAACAAGTGTCATGACCAACGTATTATTCTATCACGTGCCCTTTTATCTCTAGTCTTAACTCTACCTATAACTCATATGACCTCACACCTGAGATTATATAATTCGTGATTTACTTTCTCGTATCATAATCAAAAATATAATACTCGACGCTATGAAAGGATGACGAAATAGTACTACATACACATAAGTAATATATTCGGTTGAAATAATTTTTAATGTACTTTATTAAAATCTTTCCTGCGCAAGCGTATTGTTTTAAATATATATATAAAATATTTAATTATCCAGGTTTTATTAAAGTATAGTTTTGTAATTCTTTTCCAGTTGTAAATATTTGAATAATATTTAATTAATAATATATTATATTAATATATATATATATAATTTTTATATTATCTATATTAAATGTATTTAAATCTACTATCCATAGATAAGAGTATAAGATTATATTTATATATATATATATATATATATGATATTATGAGAAAGGGATAGAGAGAACGAGAGAGAGAGAGAGAGAGAGTAAGAGAGAGAGGAGAGCGAGAGATGTACTATAAGAGAAAAGTTGAAAGATATACATTAACACACACAGAGGAGAGAGAGGAGAAACGACAAGAGAGAGAGAGAGAAGGTAAAGAAGAGAGTAACTAGTAACGTGGTATTGTAATTACCAAGAATTTTATTTATAAGAAAAGGATTTTTAACTTATTAAGATATATTATTGATAAAATAATTTTTAATTATGAGAATCATATTTTTATATATTTTTATTTTTTAATTTTTTAAATATTCATATTTATATTGCGATATTTTAATATTTGTTACTATTGAACCTCCTAGAGATGTAACATTACTTCATCCTGCTAAATCGTATCACTAGTGAAGTAACGAAAAATTTTGAATTCGACATACGTAAAAAGGCATGTCAAGAACATGCATTGCTCTCAAAATGAGGGTCATGTATACAAGAATCCAGAAACCTAATATTATATATTTGTAATCTTAAATTAATTTTATCGCCATTTTATTTTAAACGTATGATATTTTTAATTTTATTTCTTATAATATTTTTTTTATTTTTTTTGTTTTTTTTTATTTTGATTTTAATAAATTATTAATTTGCGTGCAATTTACTTAATGTATTTAATCTAAAGATATCACTTTTTCTTTACGTAAACTTGATAAAAATTAATATATTAGTGTCGCAAGATATACTTATATATAGAATATATATTCATTATTTAATCTATAATTAAATCTTTATTTATTAATATATTTATAATATATATATCTATAATTATATATATAATTAAAAATATATATAGTATTAAATATTTATTAATATAATATTAATATATATGATATTAATATATATAATATATAAATTATTATATAATTAATAATATATATATATATATATATTAATTATATATACTATAATATATATATAATATATATAAAATTATATTATTAATAATATATATTATATATATATAATATATATATATATATATTATACTAATAAAATTTTGGATATTTACAATATCTCATTTTGTATATTTAAATACTTGTTTAAATTCATAGTCATACTCTTTGCCTCTTTGAATATAATAATGCTTTGTGGCTTAATACTTATATTATATATTTACAGCGTGATTAGTTAGACGTAAATTTCTTTTCTTAGTCTATATAACCAATTCCTCCTCACATGTTAGTAATGTGACCTTTATATTACGACATTTAATTAACAATCGGTGTAGCAGTAGTAAGAGAGCTCATCCCATATAAGTAGATAGTTTGAATATGAATATATAAATTATAATATATATAATATATAGTAAAATGGATAATACCGTGATATAGATGTTGAGACATATAATAGTACTAATATATAATGGATATGATAGGTATGGTATGCTTTGTATTGATGTAAAAGTATTAAGTATATAATAATATATGTATTAATATTATATTATATATATATACTAAAAGAGAGATGAGAGAGCCAGAGGGAGAGAAGTCGGAGTTGAAATCAAACATGAGTAATTAAGACATTATTACATTGTTAACATAGATTAATTAATTTAAATCCTTTAGTTTGACCTGCTCAGGGTACTAATACCTAGAGCTCTACTCATTAGCTATACTCAATCTGTACTAACATTAATAACCTAACTTACTAAGCCTAACTCTAAAAACTCATAACACTAACTTCACACTAACATTACAATTGATAACTATAGGGATCATAAAATATAATACCTTAAACCTATCCCTAAACTAACACCTAACCATACACCTTAATGCACTATACTACTATCCTACAACGTCACGCACCTAAGCCTCCACTGCACGATATATACATATACAATAATACCTTGACTTTCATCAGTAATGATGCTAGTCTTGGTAGTGTTATCTATCTTACATGAGTGAAACATGTAGGATATTCTTTTCCTGATGTAGTTGTATAAATCATAAATTATAAATCCATCCGCGGAACACTACATACACACCACACGAGAGGTCATATCCAGTCAATTGCCTGATTTTGAAACTCACAACACACATACCACACACACACGCGACAACTAAAAACTTTTATCAACACACACACACATATTATACAAAAATAGATTTAAAAAATAAAACCCAAACAAAACTCGACTCGTACACTTTACTACTTCCCCAAAACCCCCCTCTATCATAAGTCTATAACTATACACCTAAAATAACTAACATCACACACACAACACGATACACACTCTATCACACAACCAAATACACAACCAACCCCACGCCGCTTTACGAGGACTGTGTGAGAGAGAGCTTCAACTATGACACTTAACACTCACACATAGAACACTTGCCTTCATTTACACTTAATAAACCACGACCGCCCCCCACCGTCGGCCCCCTGCATGGATCTTACCATGGGTCAATTTAGCCCCCTAAGTGTGTTTAAGCGACTTAACACATTGTTATCTTTATTAACTATAATATTATTCGCGAATAAAACTCGTAATCATTACAGACCTATCTCTGTGTGATATTTTACATTAGTAATGAAAGTTTTATTCTAATTTAGAGAAACAAAATTCACATGTAGAGCAAAAAGAACCAGCGTTGCCTGATATATAAACATTTTATTTTCTAACTAACTCGCTCCGAAATTTTTAATTAAACCATATGTTACAGAACCTTAAAGCAAGTAAAAAGAAAGTAAGAGCAGTAAACAGCAGTAAAACAAAGCGCATACTTCGAGCCCTTACGTCGTATAAGAGCTCAAACACAACTTCTCAGTGCTCTCTACTCGTCTTTACTAAACTACTTTCGCCTCAATCTTTTACTGATTTTTTAACGTATGTCCTTAACGGAAAGTTTCACCCCCATTAGACCTCGCCTTTAAGCACTTATAATAAATGTTGTCTTACTGTTTCTCAACCTGTTCACATATTTTATTTAACCTCATTAAAACTGCAGTCTGAGTGGAAAGAAAGTTAGAGTTTAAAACGTTGAAAAGGAGAGCTTTAATACAACAAAGTAATCAATACGCAAGATTTTACTCCCTAAAAAACCCAAGAAGGGGATTAGTATGCTTTTGTTACCTTTACTGCTTTGAACCTGAGCTTTTCCAGAAAGTACAAAACTGCTTTAACTTATATTAACTGCTTTAACTCACATATTATAATCACTTGTCAACCTTAACCATGTCTAGAACTCGAGTGAAGAATAAGCTAAACCTTCGCCAAATTTGCACGAGTGGCGTGAATCGCCCCTGATAACACCTAAGGGATTTATATGCTTTTGTTTTTTAACTAGGTCGTTCTTACGTGCATTTAGGTAAGACGTCATATGCTCACCAAAGTGATATTCTCTATTATGCTAATTATACAGTTTATAACATCATATGTATTTTTAGCGGAAAATTTCTTGATTAACTTGATTAAACATTATACATACTGAACAATACTGCAATTCTACAAAATCATAGATAAGTGTGACTTAACACAAGGGGGGGTTAGTATGAACGTCTATTGTTATTGGTTTAATATACTTGAGCTATTATCACTGTATTTTTAAATATCTACAAATATTTTACTGAGACTTTAACTATTTCTCTTTACTGCTATTAACTCTGCTTTACTGCTTTAACTTCTGCTTTACTGCTATGTAAACTTTCTGCTTTACTAGTTTAACTTTCTGCTTTACTGAATGGTTTAGATACTATTTTATTTATTATTAAATTCTATAGATATTAATTAATGTTTTTTTATTATTTGTATTTACTACTTTATATATTTATGTTATTTATTTAATATCTTATATTTATTTTATTAATGTATTTTTATTATTTTATTTATATTTAAATTTATAATTTTTTATATACTTTTATGTACTGTATTAATTAATAACTATATGCATTAGCTTAATTGTTATTAAATTATTCTAGAACACCTAATATGTAACACACATGCATATAAAACACAACACACACACACATCAAAAAAAAAACGTAATATAATACCCAAAATATTTTATATTGCAAAAATAAAATCAGTAATATAATTTTAACAATCTAATTTCGTAATAATTTTTTTTTGCTTCAAACACAATTTTTATTAACAATGTGATCAATCACTTAAGAATTCGATCGAAAATTGGTCCGAGCAGTATGCTGTTTACTTCCTATATCTAACTATATATCTTATCATTTAACTCAATAAATCATTATAATACATTTAAATACATCAATAATATATATATATCATAACATAATATATAATTATAATCATAGTATATAATATATAACAATATATATATATATTATATATATAAATTATTATAATATACTATCATACTATAAAATTAATACATTAAAATATAACAATATCAATTGTATATATCTATATAATAAGTAACACTATTTATATGAATATAACTTAAACTACCTCATATATATATATATTACTATATATATAATATATTATTATAATATAATATATAAATATAATATACAACACAGAATTCTCCTTTAAAATAATGAATACCTTTAAAAGCGTCGCTTTATCCCCTATCGAGAGAGGTAACACGCAGGGGACCGCCACACAGAATAATAACTATATTATATACATACACATGAAATAGTTAATCTTTAATTAACTATTATATTATATTTGCAATTACTACCACTTCACATACTTTATTTAACTATATATAACACATTAGTATATAACATTTAAGAGGAATTATATTGTTTTAAATAAAAAATGGAATCTATGGAATCTATATTTATAGAATGATGTTCTATTGAATCTAAGAAAACATTAAAAGTTTGTAAATTAACTGTTCCATCAAACTTTGGCATAATTTACATAAAATATATTACTATATTTTAAAAATAATTTATAAAATTTTAAATGAAATCATATATCGTTAAGTAAAAAATAAAAACCTAATATTTCGAATATTAAAAAAACAGAGAGTATCTATCGAATAACGTACATCGATGTAACTCAAGTTAACATAATGCTAGAATACAACACCCAGCACACCATTTTTTTCCATAGTTTTCATACCAGCTACAGCCCGAAAGAAATAAAACGTTTCTATAGAGAGGGTGTATTTTAAAATGTAAGCGTCTTAATTCTTTTTAATTCATATTCATCTAAATCTTGATATAGGAATACTCACATTTGTAAAAAGTAATATCCAACTGAGAAATGTAATAAACAAAAACTACATAATTCATTCTCAAGATATGTTTTTTCGTATACATAAAAAATCATTATTTTTATAATTGTAAGTTAAATAGTTTAAAAATAGTTCTAACTCTACTAAAATAATGTTTACGTATAACATGTTTAGTTCTACAAAATTTACATAAACAAATTCATCGTGAGCTTATAACATTAAATAATTTCTACATTTTCAATTGTAATTTCAAATTTTCAAGCTTTTTATTATAAATAAATTCGGATTTTTCGTGCGTTGGTAATTTTTATTGATAAATTAAATTGATGTCAATACTATATACATGTGCATTGATGATCTAATTACCAACACCTAATTCTAAAACAGAATATGTTATGAAATAAAAAACTAAACTTACCGTCATCTAGTACATTGACAAAAGGTCATACAGAATCAACTAGTAACTAATCATGAACCTTCATTATCTCATTAAATGTTATTTGATCAATATAATATTATTATAAGAATAAATTATATTTAGGATATATTATAATTTCATCTTTTTAGTAAATCCCTAGTTGGATTATACGATAATTTTAAAGCATCTATTCCATAGGTACTTATAATATATTAATTTCCAAATAACATTGAAACCTTTTTTTGTAAAAATGGGTGCAATCGTAGGCTTAAACACGTTATTGAAGACTGTTGATGAAAATTAAAATTATTACTTTTTATATGTGCATTTCATTCAACGTTATATTCATCGACTCTACCTCTTGAAACACGCTTACAGTTAGAATAACATTCACGTATAGAATATCACATCAGAAATTGTTTATATATTCATAATACAAATATCAAAAATACATATTCACACATAGAGAGAAACACACCTCATGAGTAATCGGTATAAAAGTCATATTTATATAAACAGTACATCAAGATAATTTCATCTACATTATATTATCATATTCAATTCCTTCCATCACTTTGTATATCTTTATATGCAAAGACACTCATTAGATTATTAGCCCAACTTACCAAGGCTCCAAAGAGTCATGACCCCCCAATAGCAAACAAATAGGAAGCACAAATCTCCGCCAACTACATACTGAGATCGATATATCCGGCCGACGAGTCCTCTTCAGCTCTCAGCTCTGAGTGCAGTCCCGTCAGTTAGCATAATTATTTCGACTGATTTCCCGCCATGCCAATTTTACTTATAATTATTATATTTCTTTTTATTATAAGTAAATTTTATAATAAATAACTTAGAAGTAAAATTATCAATAACATTATTATCAATAATATATATATATATATTTTATATTAATTTAATTTAATATATAATTATGATTATATATAATTATTATTTTAATGATAAATAATTTTATTAAGTAAATATATTAATATCTAATCTAATATATTAATATAAATTTATATTGTCTTGGATTTTATTGTCGATTAAGATGGAATGTGATCTATAGTAGAGATTGAACTCATGATTATAGTGTACTTTGATTGAATTTTGATTTAGCGTATGATGCTATTTAATAAGAGATATTAGAGTTGTCATGTAGTGTATTAGTGTAATAGATCATAAGTTAGATCTATGAGAGATAATGATTATAGTATAAATACTAGTACTAATGTGAAAATCACACTATAGATATAGTATATAAAAAGAATATAGATAAGAGAACCAAATTAAAGTGAGATCTCAACAGTATATAACATATTAAATAGCTAGAATGAGTCTAACATAATAATCTTAAGTTATTAAAAGTTAGGCAGATCAGAGATATATAGCAGAGCACTAAAATAAAAGCTGAAAGAGTATCTATCAATTTATATGGTAATTTCAATAATGTAAAAGTATGAAGTCAATCATAACAAAATCATGGAGACGTAATAATTTGATCATCATATTAACTTCCTTTAGGCATAATTGTCATATACAAAACCACATGAGACTCAAAGTGATTGATATGATTAATGTAAAAGAATGTACTGATGCATGTTAAATGTGGAGGATGAGTGAGACAATAACAACTATTTGAGAGATGTAGAAGGAATGTTGGTTTAATTTGAGATATTTTTATTGTGCTGTGAACATTGACAGAAATAGTGTGTAAGAGTGTAGTCATTGTTGAGACGATAGTAGAAACATTTCGTCTAGATGTGTTATAGTTGTGAAGTAGTGTGCATGATGTTATTACTAAAATAACATATAGACAATAGGCCTAGGTCAAGTTAAATATAAACTATAATTATAATATAAATAATATAATATAAAATAAAAATGATAATGATTTTAAATAAATTATTATATACGTTAAATATATTGTAAGATGATGGTGCGATGTGAGTTGATTTAGCTTGTGTTGTGTGTTGTGATGTTATGAGTTATGTGTCGTGATTGTAGTTGTTGTGAGTTAGATGTGTGTGTGATGTAAATGTTAGTAGTATCATATAATAATAAAAATACAACTATTCAAGAAATCCAGGGGTTCGTATAAAATTTTAATCTTAAAATCGATATTTATTTATTTTTCAATTGGTTTACATTGATATTTATTGAATAATTATTATCACAATAATAATTAAGTAGAAGTATAGATGTGTGATAGTAGTTGTTACTGCTGTTGTAGTGATGTTGATGGTGTGTTGAGGGTAGTGTGTTAGTTCGAAATTGAGCCTGAGGGACGATCAACAGCAGTGGCCGAGGGAACAGAGAGGACAACGAAGCACAATTACAATATAGAAATCAATTATAGCGTACTGCGGCGCATAAACCGCGGCAGGAATCGACGCGGGACCACACCACATCGCGTAGCTGGATAATTTATAGAGCTGCCTTTGAACGGGTTGAGGAATATACAATGCTGAGCCTGGTGATAATATATCAATAAGGAGAATAAATATCACCGATATCACTAATAGAGAAAATAACATTTAACACTTATTACTTAAGCTTAAAGGATCATTACCGCAAGAGATTCACAGCAAATGTTCTATTTGAATCATATATAATTTATATGAAATTAATAATAATGATTATATCTTTTATCTACACTACTCGAGATAATACACCTTTGACACTACTGCGTAATAGGACACATCATGAGACCATAAACAACAAGTCACAAACATAAGGAATTATCCTACTAAAACTCACTAATAGAACTTCAGCACTAAAATTTAGGCCAACGGTATAACTAATATATTGAAGATAATTTTAAAAAAAATTATTGTGCTCATCATAAATTTTCTATCCAGAAATACACACAGTCATTTCTATCCACAAATATAAATTATTTTTGTACCAATTTGACCTGGAATTATGTTAATATAATCTGCCCAATGTGATTATTCATAAAAAGATTTATGCCATTATTTTTTTTGAGACTAAAAGTTAATATATATATTTATATTCAAAAAACAATTTTTAAACAGCGAGCACTACTGCGAAATCAGAGTTCAGTGATTTTTACTATTTCTACTATCAATTAGCTGAGCTTTGAGCGACGTATATTTTGATGATTCATCATTGAGTTACATTAGATATGTTCAATGTTACATAGAAATAATAATAATAGTTGTTATTCAAAGAAATAATCCTATATTATAAATCCAACTACACTTCTGAAACTACAACTTCACAGACTTTTACATGCAGTATACAATTGTGAAATTAAATGAAGTATAAGATATCTGGAACTAAGAGTGTAATATTTTGATTCTATTATTATATAATAAGAAGCGAGAGTTATTATTTCTCACTTTATTTTGCAACATTTATATGTATATCTCACACGGAGAAACATTATTGTATTATTTTTATCTTATTAAATGAGAATAAAAGATTAATGTAAAGCTCGTGAATAAGAAAGTTTTCGAAGAATATTAGAGTAAGAACTGAGAATAAAAAACGTTAATTTGCACTTATATATATCTATGAATTGTATTAATTATTAGTTATTTATGTGTATTAATATTATATGAGATTGACTAATTATGTATCATTATTATTAATAATATCTATGAATTTATACGTAGAAATTTTGTGCTTATTTTAAAAGTTAGTATAATATTGAATTATCTTTATTTGTGGATTTATTTTAGATTAATATGTTTTGTCATGAATATTGTTTATGATAAGTTATGTATATTTAAATACTTGATAGTAAAATATTGCTATAATAAAACTAATAGTATTATATATTACATCTTTATATAATATATTTTCTTAACATAACAATATAAGTAATATGTTTGCATATTTTATTATAAGTAATATATATAAGATATATCTTTTTTTTTACTTTAATTATGTATTTGATAAATAAATTATAAGTAAATTAGTTTATTGAGTAATTTTAAATAAGATATTTTTAATAAATTATACTTTCATGGTGTGTGAATTAATTCGCGTTATGAATTAGCTTATAATTACTTTATTGTAGTGTAAATTTAAAATTCTGTGTGAGTGTGATTGATTGTGTGTGTTAGTGAAGAAGTAGATGTTGTGTGAATAATTAATTAGTGTCTATTAGTATTAATTTGATTATAAATTATATGTAGATGTATATTTTGAAAAGATTTAATTTTATATTATTGATGTCATATTCAACCCGCTTTTATACAAGCAAGGTTTTAATGCGAGTGTGAATTGTAGTTTGTGCGATTGTCGTAGCTCGTGGTGTGTGTAGATTTGTGCGTTGTACGTGTTCAGTGATCTTTTAAATATTAAACATAAGTCATCTATTCAGTACAGATATAAAGTATAAATATAGAAATAAATTTAAATAGTAGAATACATAATAAATAATAATCAACATAATAACAATATAATATATATAACAGAAAATAAAAAAGATATTAAATACTCATAAGATGAGAATTTTAACAATAAATAGATAATAAAAAACACTGTATGAGTTAAGGGTGATATGCGGGCAGAAAGTATAAAAAGCAGTAAAAGCGAGAGACGAATACACGAGGTTACGCGAGCAAAAGTAACACGGCGAGAGTGAGCACGCAGCAAATTAAAGCCACTAAACACCAAGGAAAAGGTAAAATCATGACGAAAACTCCAGAGAGTAAAAACTGAGAGTACACAGATAAATCAGCGTAAAGAACAAATCAATACTAATCTAACCTTTGGAGTTATAGTACAACCTCTTATTGAATTAACTGATTATTATCATGCTTTCCAAGGTATGTAATGTTAATGAATATTTGAGTTAAGAAGCAGTCAATACATTTGAAGTCTTAAGCAGATAAACGGAGTTATAATAAGCAGTAAAGTAACATTATTAAATAATGAATTACTAGTTAAAGATAAAAAAAGCATACATAATTATATAATTTATAAGTATATATATAGACTAGGTTATAGTAAGAACCTCTATATGATTACTGAATTTTTAACTCTATTAAATGATATGTAAGTTATAATATTATGAATTATAAAGTCATAGTAAATATTAATTATATGCAGTATAATAACGAAAAGTTAAAAGTCATGATTATAAGTGCAGTTAAAACAAAAGCTCTATAATATACCTATTGTGTTAGTTAACACCTCTAATTGTAATTTACTGATATTACAGCTTTAATACGGTGTGTGATATGTTATAGATTAAAATATGTATTAAAACAGTAAAATATATAAATCAGTAAAACGTTCAACCTGTTGAAATAAATACAGTAAATAATAATTTTTCTTATACAGTAAAAATAGTAATAACAATTAAGTAATAAGAAGTGTATACTACACCTATAAGTGAGATTAGATTGGGCGTTTGTATACTAGCTTTATTATACTTAGCTTTAATACTTTCTTAGTTTAATTGAGCTTAAGAGTTTGTAAATAATACCGGTATAATGTATATTAATATAAAAATTTGTATTACCAATATTGAGATAAAATAAAATGTTAAATATAATGTAAGCACATAGTACACACTTCTTTCTTCTACATTAACTTTTTATAGAAATTTTAAATATAAAGATTAATATATTATTAATTAAAGATGAGAAGAAATAACAAGTTTTATTAGTTCGCGATATGTTTTTTAAATAAAAAGTTTATGTCTCTAAAATTATGAGGTGGAGCCTGAATAAAATTGACTCCTAAGGTGAAGGACCTAAGGAGCTTGGTCTGATCTGAGTGTTTGAAAGGATAATATTTATAGTGCAAAGTGTCTAATGGTAAGTGATAGAGTATGTTCATAATCACGTCTAATGTAGTATATAAGATGAATGGGATGTGTGGTAATGGTGACTGATTAGTCTGAATGTGGTGTGTATGGTATGGTGGTTGTATGTGTGTGTTGTAGTGGTGTAAAGTTGTATAATGATCTGTGTGTGGGTGTGATGTAAAGTGGTATAAGATATACAATGTGTGTGTGTGTGGTGTGTGTGTGTTGTGTAGTGTGTGTTGATGTGTGTTGTGTATGTGTGTGTAGTGTTAGTTAAATGAATGTGATGTCCCAAGGATGGAAATAATTTAGGTATAGATCCTAATACAGTGATCAAGTCCGTTACATGACTCTCATGTATAGCATAGAATACTACCAAAAGGCTATAAAAAGGCTCAGTTAACTGGATGAGCTCAAGGCGAGTAGAAGCAACGGTGCAGTATGTAGAGAATACAGAGGATTGTAGCGGACTGAGGTATAGGTTAGCGATAGTGTATAGGATTAGGTAAGGTAGGTTATGATTTATAGGTTGTGTGAATTAAAGGTTAGAACTTAGTATCAGCTTCAATTTATTGAGATATGAGCAATGAATTTCTATGCGTTACGTCACTGCGACGTCATATATGCTAGAGAGTGTAGATAACATGAGTGTCGAGACAGACTTATAGAATGTTGCTAGCTTGGATATAGAGGGTAAACCACGTCAAAGATAGTCAATAAAAGTTTATATTATATAAAATATAAAATATATCATACTATATAGCATATTACTCTCCTATATCTCTTACTATTCATCTACTCTCTTATTTATAAATCATATTAATAACAATATATCATATTAATATATTTATATATATTATATAATACGCTATATATATATATATAATAATATATAATAATTAAATTATTAAATAACATAAATATGTACAGGTAATATAGGTAATATATATATAATATAAATACCTATATACAATAATAATAATATATTATATTAATTAATTAACACTTATGATATTATTCATAATCAAGCGGTGCGGTGAATGTACGTACATTTATATATTATATATATTATATATTAAATATATTATCAGTAATATATTATTACTAAATATATATATATATTAATAAATAATATATATATTATATAATATATTAATCTATATATATATATATATAATATATTACTAATATATAAATATATATAAATATATATACATAAATATATTAAATAATATAACTTATATAATTTCTGAATAATATTAATACTACCGAAAATAATATAGTTATTAATATGTGACCAATAACTAATATATTATTAATATATATATATAAATAATTAAGTACCTAAAGACTTTATATACGGGTATATATAATACTTACAAAATACTAGGTACTGGGAATTTTCAAGATATTGTATAACAGAGTGTCGTCATTATGACAGTCGCAATCAACTTAAATATTATATTATGTTCACCGTATGAAAAACGTATAAAAGTAGCAATTTCTGTACACACTAAAAGGTTGCGCAAATTCATATAATTTAAAATCAATACAAAAAATAGACAAAACAAAAAAACAAAATTATATAATAAATTAATAAATCAATAAGCTCCTACATACTTCACCACAATATAGTACAACAATTTATAAAAAATGGTATAATATTGTTATCTCTAAATATGCAATAAAAGGTAATTTGAATTGTAGCAGAAGGACACCCTGAACAAAGCTATGAAGAGCAGTGGTCAGCGGCGTTTGTATCCACATGCATTCAAAATTTATCATTTTAGGTAGCACAAGCATAGCATAAAAAGTGTCCAGTTTTTCTTCATGGATATAAGAGAGTCTCGTCCACTCACACTTTGTTCCGCATAATACTAATGATCATATGGTATAAAAGGGGTTCCTCGTTGGTACGTGGTGTATACTCTCATACACTGCTTTCATATAAGTTCGATTCCCCACGTTTGCCACGCGACTCTTGCTCTCTTTCTCTCTCCGCTGCTTTGAACGGCATGGCGGCTGCATCGCCTCCCCTCTTAGGCTGCTTTGCATTTGAAAGCAGGAATGAATGGCGCCACGCGAGAAGGGTGCATTTGTTCGCCTCGATCCCTCCAAAGAAGAGGAGAAGAAGAAGGAAGAGCAAACACACACACACACACACACACACACACACACACACACAAATCGAATGAAGAAGAAGGACTAAGTCGGCCAGGGCTATAGGAATAAAATAATCCGATCTTTCTTTGAAACGTGTTCGCGCATTCGCATTTATTTAATTTTCCTATACGAATGGTTTAAATCCCTCCCTAAAAAGCGTACAAAGCATGATTGACTTGTATCAGCTTCAATAAAACGATGACGGCTCTACAAAAACATAGAAATAACGATTCCATCTATTTATAGTTTAACCTATATAGCGCATAGAAATAGAAACAGTTTCTTATAAATGACGATATATACATAACATCCATTCAAATAACTTGGACTGGTGCCTTTTATACTTATATATATATATATATATATATATATATATATATCTTTCTATATATC